>JAODAL010005534.1:0-142566 GCA_025379985.1 Phyllomedusa bahiana | reverse complement strand
GTGCAGCTTTCATTCCCTAGTGGAGAGATAAATGGGTTACCACCCATCAGCGCCCGGGATTTTTCTCAAATGCATGGGGGGTTTGTGCTGCCTCTGTCTGTGTTTAGAACATCTCAGCTTTTTCTAGCAGTGAGATGGCCATGTTTCTGTTTTTGGTAATTTTTTCCCCCATTTTTTTGTATTTTGTGATTTTAAGAAGACATTCTTGCTTGCACTTTAACAGGTTAGAGAGATACTTTACGCACTTTCATGCCCATAAATTCAAAAACAGTTTCGTCTAAAAGCGTCTATAGGGGGTTTTTTCACTTGAAGGGAGGGGAGAGGGGGAGCTGTGACATCCCTCTTGTGACTGGTGGATTCTGTGTTACTGTAACAATTTGTCTCTTTTCAGGTTCCCCGCTTTTTACTTATAATTAGCAGCACTGAAAAACCCTTTCTAAACAGAACGGAAGGTCAGACGATTATTTGGGGCTTAGGCCAAAGGAAAACTGCGGGGACTTAAAAATTTATAAAAAAAATACTGAAAGTGATAGGGAAAATAATAAAAAAAAAACCCAAAAAAGTCATAAAAATCATTCCTCGGTACCCCCCCCCCACCCCCTTTCCAAGTTTCCCCGATGCCACCCCCTTTCCTCCCAAGCCTTCCTAATAAAATCCTTCCCCTAACTCCTCTATATGCCATCCCCTCTCCTCCAAAGGCCATGTCAACACACATGGTTTCTAGCAAAATTTTTGGGGTCAATTCATTTTTTAAAAAATCCTTAACCAAACCCCCATCCCCCCAATAAAAATCCAGCTGTATTTAACACAACGATTTTCATTGTAGGATTTCTAAACCGCAGATAAATATAAAAACAGTTTACCTCCAGTGGATTCCCGTAAAATTCAATTTTGGGGGCCAACCGGAATCCGAAAACGACTTGCTTTTTGGCCCAATTCCGCCCAAAAACTACGGTTTCTAGAAGGTAAAATAGTTTTTAACTTAGTGTGAAGACATAGTTTTAAATTTCATGGTGCCCTCCCTTTCCCCGAAGCTCTGTTTTGTGCATCCCATTTTTAAAAGCTCCCTATTTCTATCCCACTTTTTAAAAGCTCTCCGTGTCCATCCCACACTTAAAAATCCCCCCATGTGCCATCCCATCCCCCCAACCCCCGTGTGTCCTCCCATTCCCCTCAACTTCCCTTTGCCCTCCCACACCTCCCACCCTCTCCTGAGTGACACACCACTCCTCCCCTGCTGTCCTGCGTGCCGGACTAGACCTTTCCTAGTTCATTGACTTCAATTAGTCACAACTCTTTAATGTTACAAATGTTTTGCAAGGAGAAACAAGGGGATGTATTATTTACTGCCCTAAACTTAGCATAAAATTATACAGACAAAAAACTGCACGTACCTTATAACAGTGGCCCACACTGTAAACTCCCTTTTGGGTTTGCTTCTTGCTAGACATATTTAATCACTTTTCTTTCCATACTAACCTCTTACTCTTTTTAATTTCCCCCCCCTTTTTTCTAGACACCTTTAAAACTGTCAAGAGAGGTGTCAAAATGTCTAAAACATTTTGTCGCAACTTGTGCAAGACTCCAGCATACTTTTTTTTCATGTTGTAGTGTATAAAAGCGCTTATTAATTTATATCGATGAGTTGGCAGCAGCTTGCACAAGATAATACTTTCATATGTCTGCTTAGAGATTGACGCAACACAAAACCAAATTTGGCTGGGCACCACATCTACCAATGGCTAGCCATGTCATGTCTCTAAATCTGGAGTAACTGCTCTAGGCGGGCATTGTATGCGTGAGGCTGGCGGGGCTGCATCCTGAAAACTGTTTGTTTTCTCCAACAAGACAGAGATGCATTGAGATGATTCTTCAACCCAGGACACAGAACAAAGAGATTTTTATAAATGCTGCTGTTTCTCCTCAATTGGTTTCAGGCGTAACTCTTATGTAATGTATTTTCCTCTATATGAGTTAGATAACACATCACGCCGTAGGATGGACGCATCTCCAACTTGTTCAAAACATTTTATATAAGAGCTGGAAGCGTGGAACCGTTTAATTGGACATTAAATTACAGTAATTAGATTTCTACGCTTTATTTCTTGTGACGCAGTTTTTTTGTACGCTTCCTTTTATCCAGTTTATAGAGGGTAACTTCCCGAGTTATGCACCATTAGCTGCTGCTCTAACCTCTGATATGATTCCTTGTCCATTTTTATGTTTTGGGTAAAAATCCACTTTAGTTTCAACTAAATCAATATATTCCCTGGTCAGATACAGGTAGTCAACAATGACAAGTTCACTACCCTGAGAGAATGCAGACTTGGTAGAAGTTACTCCTACTTACTGCTCCTCTTTTCCTTTGACCTTGATAGATCTGCTTGAGTATGCAGTAGCTTCTGAATCTTATAACATCGGTGTATCCTGTTTGAATCCCTCACCAACCATCGATGTTTGCTGTCTGGATTCCACGCTAACAAGGGGTAAATGCTTTCTGAATCGCACAGTAGCAGTGCATCTTGTCTGGATCCTGCACTAATAATGTGTCCTTCCTGGATCCCACACTCGTAGTGGATCCCACCTTGCGGGACATGCACTTTAAGGGCAAAATGTCAGAAAAGTGGTGGCGCTGCGGCAGTTTTTAGGCGCATTGAATCAGTGTAAAGTGCGCCAGGAAGTCCGATCCTCTCAAAAATCTGGTGTCAGGTAGACTTAATGCGCCTAAAAAGGCGCATTGCGCAAATCGCGGAGCATAGCATATAATTGGTAGTATTAGTAATGCGCATCCCATTCCCCTCAAGTGGCGCATTACACTATGGAGGCGCATAACGTATCATTACTAGTATATGTAATGCACCTCAATAGGCGCATTGGGGTTTTTGGGGGTGCAAAAAGCGTAAAACATTTTTTTGGCGCATTACAATGTGTCGTGCCTGGCGTATAATGCGCCTAGTTTTGGTGTATGACAGTTCATTTATATTGAGAATATGGCGGCAAAAATGGCTTTGGCGCAAAATAGGCCAAAAAACTGGCGTTGGCGTGTTGGGAAATGTCACCCTAAGTCTTTTACTTGTAGCACATGCTGTTTGGATTTCTGTGATCATGTGGTATGCGATTCCCATGATCCCTTTATAGAAGAGAGAGCCAGACCCAGATCAGCTCCCATTGGAACATCTGTTAACAAGACTGCTGACTGAGGTCATGATGCATAGAAGCATATAGTGCATGTTTTATGTCATCCTAATTAAAGAAAATAGTTATAATATATTTAAAAAAAAACAAACAACATCATATTAAGAAATATACAGTGATGCCTCAAATTACAGCATTAGTTCTGGTATGCAAAGTAATATCAGACAATTACAATGTTACCATCCTCACCTGGTCTCCAAAGAAGCAGCTCACCTTGGCACAGGTAAAGAGCAGCAAGTACGGCAAGTAGTGCCATTCCATGCTATAGGGGAGTGCAGCCAGTCAGTGCATACACTGTGGTCATACATGTGTTTTCTTATGAAATGCTCTCACTGGGTGGAAACAACCACCATGAGATCACACATGTTGCAGATCTATACTGTACGATTAGGTACTGAAAAATAGTTGACCTTCAATATTCCTAGCAGTCAAAAATAAATTGTACTACTATGGAAGCATTAGCTTTGACAAGTGCATGAGCTAGGCTTTAGCAGAAAAGGTTATGTCATTTTGAAATCGTGATGAAGAAAAGTAAACCTTGTCAGGTGGACATATAATTTTTTTAACTGTACTATGTAAAATTAGATGTTCAGCAAAATCGAGCATCGTTCTCTCATCATGTACCTGTTTTTGAAAGGATTGTCTGGTACAAAAATTTATGAAAATGAGATTGCTGTCCATCTTATTCAAGGAGTAAAAGCCTGGGTTACGAATGTTTAACATGGAGGAAAAGATGTTATAAACAAGAAAATCCCTGGGAGACCAATTCCTGTGTCGATGCATAAAATATTGATATGATTGTGGATAATAGGATCGGCATAACACGCCTTTTACAGACTTTCAGTGTCTTATACAAATGCATTTTTTTATATCATTCATAATTAGAAATATTAGAGCTATTGTATCTTCAAAATGGATCCCCAAATGTCTCAGTGCTGAACAAAAGCGAATGAGAGCGACATTTCAGTGGATTTGCTAACAACTTAAAGGGGATGTATCGCTTCATCAGTTCGGCTGTTCTCTTGAAGCTTGATTTTCTCAGTTCCTGAAATCCAGGGCCGTTTCTTCCCCTCCCAGCTGGGTGTTTTTTAACTGAAGGGGGATAACATCATCCCCCCTTCATTGTTCATGCTCGCTGTTGTGGCAGTGATTTTCTAACAAGTTCTTCTTCTTCCACGATCGAGAATAAAGACACAGTGTACACTGGATTCTTAGATCAAATCAGATAAGAACAATTTATTAATCCTCTACAGCTTCTTTTATATGGTTAGATGATGGGATGGCTTCACCTTCAACCAATCACAGATAAGCCAAAATCTTATGGGATATACATTTCAGACCAATCAGAACAATTACCATATAGATAACGTCATTACTCATTAGAATCTGCTGACCAGCTCTTCAAGAATTAGCACTAATAAATCATTTCAATTATTAATCTCTACTGACATTAGACACAGATCAGATTTTTATCCAAAACCCAGGATACTGGACCAAAGTGACCCAGTATCTCCCAAGTCAGTGTGTTCAACCCCCCCCCCCTCCACATGTCACTGTGTCGTTCCTCTCCTTTTGCAGTCTTATTTTATAAGAGCAGTTTACATACCACAGGCCTGTATTCAGTCTAGTCAGCCTCTATGAACTCAGAGCACTGATCTCTTCTCCTCTCACAGCTGGAGGTTTGTTACAGTTTAATCCAGTCTTCTATGAACTCATCCAGAGCACAGATCCGTCCGGCACTGAGGCACAATTCTGCTGTTTTATGATTGTAGAAGCAGCTGCAATGTCACTGATGAGCTTGTGGCTGTGCAGAGTTAAATTTTGCCGCCCCTTACACGCAGGATCATTAGGCACTGAGTCACAATTCTGCTGTTTTCTGATTGTAGAATCAGCTGAAGTGTTACTGTGGAGCTGTTAACTGTGCAGAATGAAATGTTTCCGGTCCCTTATTCTGAGTGAGAGAGGCAGGAATGCGCGCTCCTGTGACTATGACCGGGGGCCAAACAGAATGTAAATTAGTAGAGCCGGCAGTCAATGAAATGAAAGGAGGTGGGATCCGACCGACACTGGAGAACAGTGTTTACAGAAAACGAAGAGACAGAATACTGTGAAGACAGCTTTGCAAATAACATCCAATTGCAAAGTTGCT
Organism: Phyllomedusa bahiana; assembly: GCA_025379985.1. NCBI lineage: Eukaryota > Metazoa > Chordata > Amphibia > Anura > Hylidae > Phyllomedusa > Phyllomedusa bahiana. Next base: position 137,222 of record JAODAL010005534.1, on the reverse strand, counting down.
TGTTTTCACTTTCCCCTTATTCTGAAGACCATTTAATGAAATGATACAACCCCTTTAACAATAGAAGATCATGCTTTTTAGATCACCTTATTACAATGGATGAGATCTGGTTTCATCATTATGATCTTGAAACTAAAGAAATGTCTAATAAGTGGAAACATTCTGGTTCTTCTTGATCCAACAAGTTTTGTGTGCAGACGTGTGCTGGAAAAGTTCCTGCCTCTATATTCTACGCCAAAGATGGCATAATTTTCGCTGAATATTTGGAGCATGAAAAAGTAAATTGCAGGAGAATATTGTGCATTTCTATTATCCAAACTTGAAGCCAAATTTGTAGAAACACGACGAGGAAAACTTTACAAAGGCGTTTTGTTATTACAGGATAATGCTCACGCCCACAAGTCTCAAATTGCCCTGCAAAAACTCAATGAAATTGGCTTTCAAAATATTAATCATCCACATTATTCTCCTGATTTGGCCCCATCTGATCATTCTCTCTTTCTGAAGTTCAAATAATCATTGAAAGGATAGAAATTTCTGAAAAACCAAGATGATAATTGATGCTCTGGAGTTGTGGTTTGCAGAACAGGATAACAATTTGTTTCTAAGGGATTAGAGTTAATTTATGATTAGTATTACTTTGAAAACCTTAAGGACGACATGTCAGAAAGAGGCGCCGCCACACCAGTTTTAAGGTGCATTAATTGAGTTTATAGTTCGACTCAATGAATGAACCTGTCAAAAATCTGCAGTGATATATCATTAAATAGTAATTTAATTGTATGTACCCGAAACAATTTTTCAAAAATGTTCAGCTTGTCCTAAAAAAATAAAGTAAGATCTAATAAAGTAACAATGACAACAAATTAAGTGAAGCTGTGGGCATGCAAAAACCCCAACATTTATTTGTCCATTAAAGGGGATGTATCGCTTCATCAGTTCGTGTGTTTCATTGTACTCTCAGCTTCTCAGTTCTTCAAATCCAGGGGCGTTTCTTCCCATCCCAGCTGGGTGTTTCTTAACTGAAGGGGGATGACATCATCCCTCCCCCTTCACTGTTCATGCTCGCTCCCAAGTCAGTGTGCTCCCCCCCCTCTGTCTGAGTCCACATGTCAATGTGTTGTTCCTCTCCCTATGCAGTCTTATTTTGTAAGAGCTGTTTGTTTACATAGCATACCATGCATTTATTCTAGACAGTCTACAATGAACTCAGAGCACTGATCTCTTCTCCACTCACAGCTGGAGGTTTGTTACAGTTGAATCCAGTCTTGTATGTACACGTCCAGAGCAGCACCGACTTTAGGCACCGAGGCACAATTCTGCTGTTTTCTGATTGTAGAAGCAGCTACAGTGTTACTGTGGAGCTTCTAACTGTGCAGAGTGAAATGTTGCCGGCCCCTTATTCTGAGTGAGAGAGGCAGGAATGAAAAAAAGTTGATTCTTAGTTCGCATGTTTTTGGCCAAAAAATGCTCAAGCCACCCCCGGCTTACAACGGGATCTCAGGCAGGGGGTCCTACTCTATCTTATCTCTAACTAGGGTCAACTTCAGACCTCTCACTGTGTCAAACGGCCTCCAAAATGCAGAGAGAAAAATAAAAAAAGCACCTACCTTACAAAGCATAGTGCATTGATATAACAGCCTGTGGAGGTGGGCGTGGTGCAGAACCAAGATGGGAGGTATTCATTCCTCCTTATATAGTTTAAAAGCAATATGTGCCAAATACAAGATATAGTTCTGCACAGAAAAACATTTCTGAAAAAAACAATGCAAACCTGGGTGCCACTGGCATGGCTGTGGCACATAAATATATGCACACAGTCCAATACAATTTTTTTTCATATATTGTAGATAGCATAAAATGCTTCTTTGGAGATTTCCATGTGTTTTTCGCCCTTTTAGAGAGGCAGGAATGCGCGCTCCCGGGGGCCAGACAGAATGTAAATTAGAAGAGCCATCAGCCAATGAAATGAAAGGAGTAGGAATCCGACCGGCACTGGGGACCAGTATTTACAGAAAATGAAGATAAGGGAGACTGTGAAAACATGACATCCAATTGCAAAGTTGCTTGTTTTCACTGTCCCCTTATTCTAAAGGGGTTAATAATAAGTAAAGGTAAAGATATCTAAAGACATGATAAAGTGAAATCGGTCCCTATGTAACTTCTACTCATTGTCTACAACATATTACCCCGTAAGTTGCTGCAGTTCAGAATTCTGACCTCAATCATTGGATGCAAGGATGAGTAATACGGTCCCTCTTGGGTAAGCGCATTGACAAACAGATTTAGCCATGGATGGTGTGGCCCTCGGGGACAGTCATGATGCAGGAGTTATAGATATCATCCTACACTCTTCACCTCATCCCTGTGTTTATTCACAATTTCTATACACAGATAATTTGGAAATATTCCACTCTCGTCAGAAGCTTATGGATGATGAGTGTCAGCCTTTGTAGTCCTCTGCGGCTATATTCGTCATGCTGAATTAGAATCATATGACCTGAAAATAACTCAAAACTTTGCTCTTGAAGAATGTTTTAGGAATGTAAAACAGCAGTATCTATAGCTGACTGCATGCTACAGGGTTTAGCTGAGTGAAAAGCATTGAAACGGAGTATAGCAAGTACATAAAACAGTGCCCCTCCTCTAAACAGGGCCTACCATTTTCAGTGTTTATTAATATAGATAGTCCCACAGTGTTGTGCTATTTAATTTTTTAGGAAACACTAATAATTTTAGAGCTCTTTTTTCTGATACAGAGCTCCAAAGTCCCCTGGATAGTTATAAATTTAAAACCTAGCCTTCTGTCTACAGTCACCACTTGTGGCTTGGTAGCTGAGTACATGGAGCTCAATCAGTAGGCAGGAAGTTCCAAAGCTTGCTCTAGTGGAACAACTTTTTCAAGCTGTCTGCTTGCTGTCAATGAATGGAAACTATTATTATTATTTATTTTAGAGCAGCATTGATTCCAGGGCTCTGTACATTCAAGAGGGTTACAAACATAAGTCAAACAAGTTCAATGCTGACAGTATGTGACAATCAACTGGCACAGAGGGAAAGAGAACCTTGCCCGCAAAGGCTTACAATCTACAATTGCTTACATTCATTAAAAACTTCTCACTTCTCACATACAGTGAAACCTTGCCGTGTGGATGGACCCTAACAATGTTTTGAACTTTTAGCTTTCAGGCTCCATATCTCACCATCTACTACAGCTCGGAACGTGAGGCTACCATCATTTTGTACACAATCATCTTGGCTAGGTCATAGATAACTTTGACCTGCAACTATTTAGCAGATGCTTAGTTCTGCAGATTCTTGTCATGTAACTGCATTGTTACTCTTTTGCTCCTAAAAATCTGAAGTTCAAGTTTTATTATTTTGTTAGTGTTTTGTAAATCTACCTTTGGCTATTAACCCTGCCCGAATCCTTCTAGGCATGCCCTTGATCAAATTCAAGCATGTCTCGACCAAACTCTGATCCCAGGTCTCTTCTACACGTTCCCATGTTGGTACATACTTGTCGACTCACTTGGGTACAAACGCAGCTTTTTCTTCACCTCTACCCACAAGTGTTCGATTGGTTTGAGGTCTGGGGAATGTGGAGGCCAATCCAGCAACACTACTTCATTGTCAAAGAACAATTCATTCTACAACTTGATGTAAGCTTCAGGTTGTTGTCCTGCTGGCACACTATGTCATCCTTTTCATACCCATAGTACTCGAGTGTATAAAGTAACTCATCTTGTAGGATCTTTGTCAAGTATCTAACATCTTTGGCTGTGAAACATCCCCTGATCATCAGGCTTCCTCCACCGAACTTGACTGTTCCTTCAATTTCTCGATCCATTAGCCCCCCTTTCCCTTGATTCTTCCAGACTCATTTGCACCCATCACAAACCGGTCTATTGACTTTTATCACATTGCTTCAAATTACCCATTTCTAAACTTCTACTGTCCACTCTTTTTTGTAAACTCTTCTTATGATAATATTGAAGTTGAGGCTTCTTTGCCTTTTTTTGGGCCACTATTCCAGACTTTTATAATGCATGTCACATGGTGCTTGCATGGAAGTCTGTGATCTCACTATAATGAAGCATACATGCCATCTCCACTGCTGTGTTTGTTGCGCCAGAACTGATAGACCTTGTGATGAGCCGACTTGTTGAACCCGACATTTTGCCTGGACGTACCCTCTCGGCTTTGGAATGAATGGACGGACTTAATTTCATATTCCTTCAGCTGTCATGGCCTCACAGGATGCAGTTTGGCAATATTTTTGGCCAAGAGTCCACTATCAGGTTGTAATTTGTAGTACACAAGAAGATAAAGATTGTTCTACCACCAGGAGCAAAACAGTAACAATGTAGTTACTGACAAGAATCTGCATAACTCAGCATATGCTAAATAAATATAGTCAAATTTATGTACGAGGTAGTCAAGATTATTGTCTATAAAATGATGGTTGTTTCACATTCAAAGCTGTAGTGGATGGTGAAAGTCACAAGTTCAAAACATTGTTACCCCTTTGCTTGGCACTCTATGAAGTTTTGAAACAATTGTATCCAGTTTGTACAATTATGTGTGAGTGAACCATTGTGTCTTTCCTATTGTGCTTTTGTTTGTTACAATGTATTAGTGCAATTAAAAGAATTGTCTAGACTAGATACAACAGAAACAAACCCAGGTTTTATGTTTAGTGTATGACCATGTTAAAGCGTTCAGTCCAGTCACGTGAGATAATAAGCTGATAGGACACTACAGAGATGATACCTAGTTCGGAAACATGTTACATTTGTCATATCACTTACTGAACAGGGTTATTCAAGAGATGAATGTTCCAGTATTTAAAGGAGTGTTCCTATCTTAAACATTTATGGCATGTTGATAAGAGAATGGTCCCCCAAAAGTTTTCATGCAGAAAGGGGAGAGAGGGGATGGGGCAGTTGTACTTCCGCAGCTATAATCGGGCTATAATCGGAACTCATATAGAACAGAATGGAGCATGCCTTGCAGATGCTACCTCCTCTCTGTTCTGCATAGTCTCTTTTGGGGGCCTGTTTTCAAGATAGGATATACCAGAGATTACACACCTACTGATATGCTGGAAATGTCTGAGATGAGAACAACCCTAGCTCTTTAACCCCTTAAGGACCAAGTCAGTTTTGGCCTTCCTGACACAGCCCTTTTTTTTTTTTAAATCTGACATGTGTCACTTTATGTGAGAATAACTTTTTGACACTTTTACCTATCCATGTGACTCAGAGACTGTTTTCTTGTGACACATGGTGACACATTAGTAAGAAATTTTGTGACACATTAGTAAGAAATTTGGTCTTTACAATCCTTGTTTGTTTATGAAAAATATCAAAGTTCTAAAATTTCTGCTTGCAAGACAGATAATTATTCACCACAAAATAATTTATAACTAGCATCTACCATATGTCTACTGTAGGTTGGCATAATTCTTTAAATGTCTTTTTAATTTTTTACGACAATTGGGGGGCCTATAAAATTATTATTCATTTCTAACATTTTCAAAAAAATTTTCAATATACATTTTTTTTTTTAGGGACCAGTCCAGTTCTGACGTGGCTAGCCCCTCTGGAGGTAGCTGTGGATGGGTGATGAGAGGGTTATTTTTCTCTGACACAAACTTATTTCATTTAAGTAAACTTTGAGGTTTTGTGTATAACCTTGATGATGGTACAGCCCCTTTAAAAGTGTTGTTTCCCCATACTGTTTCACAGCGTCACAGGCAACTTAAAATTCATACTGCCTCTTCAGACTGTGGGTGGTTCTGTAGCAGTGATTAGCATATCCTCCATACCTAGCTGAGACATTACAGAGACATAAGTACAGGAGAGTTCATTTGTGTAAACAAAGCTGCAGTGCTCCAAGGAGTAAAAACAATTGCTGATCTGTAAATAAACTTATCTTGTTAGAGATAAAGTCTGTGCTCCCTTTGACTATGATGACCTCATTCCCTGCTTTCTCTCTAATCAGGAAGGAAAAGCCAGACTGTAACCAAAGACATTTTTTTTTGCATGCAGAGCAGATAAAATCTCGCTTACCTGCTGACCAAGGTAAAATCAAAAGAGCAATGCATTTAGAAAACATCTTCATTTACAGTTCTCTACATGTCGAAAGCTAATTATTGTAGTGAGAAAACCCCTTAAAGGTGTCACTTTGTAGATTAGGAGTCAGAGAACTGATAGTTGGTGGTTCTTGTGGTGGAATCTGCCCTATCAGAAGTTTATTGCATGTTTAGAGGATAAAGTACTGATAGGTGAGTGTATGAGGAGGGGGTCGGTATGGAGCCTTCATTGATCAGAAGGCCATGGTTCCCTTTGCCCCTGAACTGACAAGTAAAGCAGCTGCATCAATTGGAGTTAGGGAGTCACTTTGCAGATTAGGAGTCAGAGCACTGATAGTTGGGGATTCTTGTGGTGGGACCTGCTCTATCAGACATTTATGGCACATCTGGTAGATATACAATAAATGTCTGTAGCAAGAAGCCCCTTTAATACACATAGGCTTGCTCAACTGCGAGTCTGACCAGTTAATAATAATGACTATTGCTACAGTCTGTCCGAGGACAATGTACCTGATCTTTCACTACATGTAAAAAGTCATAGTAGTCAGATATAGTCATTATTAGTAATAGAAGGCATTCCACCATTACAAAGGGCAGCTAAGATTTATTTATCTCTGTATTGAAGTACTGAGGTCAGACTGATGTCTGAACATTTAACTGTATTATGAAGTTGGCTCTTGTTGATACATGAAACCTTCCCAATCATGAGATACTGTTATAAGTGATGTCTCTATTTAGCTCTTTTAATTATATGTGACTAGCCGCAAGCAATGAGAGTAATGAACAGACAGACAATGTTATACCAGGGCACAGCCAGGATCAGCCATGGATATATCAGTAATGGCTGACCCAAGTAAACATGAGGCCGTCACTGGCAATGGTTCATGCCACCATAACTCTCCTGTCCCATATAGGAGATCTCAGACTTTATTTGCCCTTGGGTAGATCCCCCTTCGGTGGCGCAGCTGTCCCAGGGGGAGAGGGGTCCCTTCATTGTTTGACTGTAGGGTAGAAGGGAAGTCCAACCAGAGCTGGGGTCCCTCTCTTCACAAGCCCGATAGCAGCCTATACCATATGAACTTGATATTTTATTATTATTATTATTAATTATTATTATTATTATTATTATTATTATTATTATTATTATCATTTATTTTGGAGCGCCCTTGATTCCAGGGCGCTGTACATTTCAGGCGGGTACATAAATAACATTGGTCAAACAATTACAAAGTGACAATAAGTGACTAACAACTGGTACAGAGGGAGAGAGGGCCCTGCCCGCGAGGGCTTACATTCTACAGGGTAGGGGTTAAGAGACAGAAGGTGAGGGGCAGACATGTTTGTGGGGCGGAGCAGTGCAACACGGTTAATGTTGGATATAGGCAATCCTGAAGAGGTAGGTTTTCAGGTTACATTTGAAGACGGTGAGAAAGGGGGAGAGTCTGAGGTGTTGGGGCAGTGAGTTCCAAAGTGTGGGGGAAGCACGAGAGAAGTCTTGGAGACGGTTATGTGAGGAGGTGATAAGAAGAGAGCAGAGGAGAAGGTCCTGTGAGGAACAGAGGTTGCGTGAGGGGAGGTATTTAGAGGTTAAGGCAGAGATATATGAAGGGGAGAGGTTGTGGAGAGCCTTGTAAGTCAAAGTTGCTAGCTTGAACTGGATTCGCTGGGCAATGGGTAGCCAGTGAAGGGATTGGCAGAGGGGAGAGGCAGGGGAGTAGCGAGGAGAGAGGTGAAATCAGACGGGCAGCAGAGTTAAGGATGGTTTGGAGGGGAGCGAGGGTGCTAGCTGGGAGGCCACAGAGAAGGATGTTGCAGTAGTCGAGGCGGGAGATGACGAGGGCGTGGACAAGCATTTTTGTGCTTTCAGAGTTAAGAAATGAAGCCAGAGATGAGATTACAGACGCTATATATTTTATTCTGTAATAATTGTATCATTGTGACGGGTGAGCAGGTAAAGAGGACCCACTGGACCACTGCCGGGCTTGCTCCAAGGGGGCGTGACTAAGTGGCCGTCGGGCATTTTCACAGAGCCTTAGATGGCAAGGATGGCTTCCCCCACAGCCACCAGGTGCTACCTCAGAGCAGCCCCAGCAGTGGCAGCTGACCAGACAGGCCAGAAGTGCCAATGCTAGGCACCAACAGGATTAGGGACAAAGATATAGCAGACTAGGTGTAGATATGTGCAGAACAGACAAAGACAGGACTAAACGGATGCCAAACAGGAAGGTTAAACAGAGGGCCAAGTACCAAACATATACTAACAGGACACCAAGAACATGACAGGAGACAAAGCAGAGATTAAGCTAGGACACTGGCAAGGAACTAAGGCATAAACATGGCAAGAACACAGGCACAGAACATGAAAAGGAAACTCTCAGACAAAAATACCGACAGGGACATGGAAACTAGCATGGAGACTAACTAACAACATAGAGGAACCACAAGGACACAAACAAGACAGAGTGCACACACCAGACTACTACCAAACAAGAGATAAGGCACCACACACCAACAACAGCCTAAAACAACAAGGATCAGGCAGGGAGTGTGAGGAGAGGCAGGCTTATAAACCCACAGGTGGAAGGGGATTGGCAGAGGAAACCTAACCCCGCTGCACACTGTGGGAATAAAGAAGGGAAGATGTGGCCGCTGCCCTCTATAGAGAGACAGGGAAAAAGGGCAGCAGCCAAGATGGAGGAGCAGCATAGCCAACATGGGAAAAGCCACACATCAACCGTAGGTGGGTAAGCAGCGGCGACAGCGGCACCGCAACAGGAAACAGATCTGCGATAGGAACACAGGCATGTCAGCAGCTCGCGGCAGAGGCCGCGGTGTAAGGACAGGAACACGGCCCAGAACAGAGACCGCGGCACGGACCATGACAATCACACAGTCATTGTCACTCAATAGACTCATCTCACGGCTCTGACATTGATCCGTACTGATCAGCTGTGAATCGTGTACAGTCACAGAATTGAATGTTTTGCTTTGATCATTTCTTTCTCTCATCGCCGCTCAGTTAGAAAACTGGCAGAGTTATTTAAGGATGGCTGAGTAATAATCTGCACACCCACTGCAGCATTACTGTTTTTTTCCAGTCACTCTCACTGTTAACATGACAAGTGTAGACATCACACCTAAGATAAAGATTCAGCTTACAATAGTCGCTGTATACTGTTTGTGCTAAATAATACATAATGTAATTGCAGAAGTTATACTCTACTACATAGAGGCTATGTTAAAGTATGGGTGTAGTATTACAGCAGTTCTATTCTTGTACATAGAGGGCAGTATTATAGTAGTTATATTCTTGTACATAGCGGCAGTATTATAGTATTTATATTCTTGTACATAGCGGCAGTATTATAGTATTTATATATTTGTACATAGGGGGCAGTATTATAGTAGTTAATTTTTCTTGTACATCAGACAGAAAATAGTAGTTATATTCTTGCACATAGAGGACAGTATTATAGTAGTTATATTCTTGTACATAAGAGCAGTATTATAGTAGTTATATTCTCGTACATAGTAGACATTATTATAGTAGTTATATTTTTGTACATAGAGGGCAGGATTATATTAATTATATTCCTGTACATAGGGAGCAGTATTATAGTAGTTATATTCTTGTACATAGGGGCAGTTTTATAGTAGTTATTCTTTGTATTAGGGCAGTATTAAAAGTAGTTATAATTCTTGAACATAGGGGCAGTATTATAGTAGTTATAATTCTTGTACATAGGAGACAGTATTATAGTAGTTATATTCTTTTTACATAGGAGGCAGTATTTAGTAGTTATATTACCATACAAAATAGACATTATTATAGTAGTTATATTTTTGTACATAGAGGGCAGGATTATAGTAATTATATTCCTGTACCTAAGGGGCAGTATTATAATAGTTATATTCTTGTACATAGGAGACAGTATTATAGTAGTTATATTCTTGTACATAGGGGCAGTTTTATAGTAGTTATTCTTGTATTTAGGTGGAGGTATTATAGCAGTTATATTCTTGTATGTAGAGGTCAGTATTATCGTGGTTATATTCTTGTTCATAGGGGCAGTATTATAGTAGTTATATTTTTGTACCTAGGAGGCAGTATTATAGTTGTTATATTCTTGTACATAGGGGGCAGTGTTACAGTAGTTATATTTGTGTTCATAGAGGGCAGTATTATATTATTTATACTTTTGTGTATATAAAAGGCAGTATCATAGCAGTTATATTCTTGTAAAGGAGCAGTATTTATAGTATTTTCTTGTACATAGGAGGCAGTTTTATAGTATTATATTCTTTGTACATGGAGGCAGTTTTCTACTTACATTTTTTTTTTAGATTGCATTAAAAAACCCTAAGAGCGTCGCTCGCTCCCCCTTTGGGTCCAAATAACCGCGCCTCTTTTAAAATTAGCCAATACAAACAGAGCTCCTTTGAAATTTCTTTTCCCATAGGACTTTGTGAAAGGTAGCTAAAAGCTGATTGGCAAGCGGACGGCCCCCTCTTCTCCCCAAAAAAATCACAGATAGAATTTTTCCCCCATAGACAGAAATAATTTTTAGGGCGTTTCCCTTTATCGCGCCCTTCTTTTCCTTCAAAATAGAACACTAATATGATTGGTGGATTCATATTCCCAACCTGGGCTAAACCCCATCACTTTTTTTTGCCTTTTTTTCTGTATTTTAAACGTCCCCCTTTTTTTTGATTGCCCAAATACTTTTCCATAGGTTATAATGGTTCACTTTTGCTCCTTTTCTGATTATTGGGGTTTCTGCCGACCAAAAAAGAGTTAAAAAATTTTGAATTACGGGTTTTTTCCCCCCGGCTTCTCTTTTTCCCCAATTCCCTTAGTGCGCGGTCCGGCGAAAAACGCGTTTGTTCGGCAATTTTGAATTTGATTTTTTTTATAGAAGGTTCTTTTTAGATAATTTTTACACCTAAAAAAATAAATTTTTTAATCAGTTTCCACCGCACGGCAGGGGCCCGAATTTCATTGCCCGACCTCCTTGACTACAAGGGGAAAACAAGTACTCGCGCTCTTTGGCCGAGATCCCAACCCCCCGCAGTTCAACCAATCAGCTCTTTTCTCTTTTTTACTGTATTTTAAACGTCCCGTTTTGATTTTGATTGGTCAATATTTTCCATAGGTTGAATGGGTCCCGTCGCTCCTATTCTATTGGCCAGGATTACAAGCCCCCGCTGCTCACCCAATCAGCTCTTTTCTGTTTTTTTTACTGTATTTTGAACTGTCCCGCCTTTATTTTGATTGGCCAAATTTCCCCATAGGTTTTAATGGTTAAACTGTCCCCCCCCTATTCTTTTTGGCTGGTTTTTCCCACCAATGAGAAACTTACAGAATTTTGAATTACTTTTTTTCCGGCAATTTCCAATACCCAAATTTCCCCTTTTAGCGCCATTCTTTTTTTTGGAAATGATTTTATTTATGGATTTTTTTTAGTGGGTTTCATTTTTTGTCAGAGAATTTTTTAAAACCTAATAAAGGCAATTTTTTGTTTTATACCCCAGGACATCTTTAATGATTTCTCGCTTTTTTCCACCTGTCTCGAATCAAAACATTTGGGGGCGCAGTCCCTTCTGCGCCTAAGCCCCACACTGCGCCCCAAGTGGGGGGCCCGGGTGAATTTTCCCCGCATGTATAGCGCACCTCCTCGGACGGCGAATATTAGCCAGCCCCGCATGCGCCTTGTCCCCCGCACGCGCCCCACAATGACGAGGCGCAGTGGACTTTCATGGTATGTAAAAAGCCGCCCCGGGGCCGACAAAAATCAAGGGGAAAAAAAATTTTGCCGAAAAAAATGGCGAAAAAAAGGCCCCGACGGGGGCAGCTTTATACAAGTGCCCCCCAACTTTTGGGGCAAAAATTAAAAGCTGTCTTTTTTTCGGGGAAAAGGGTAAAACTTAATTCTTTACATAAGGGCAATTTTCTAGTTATTTCTGAAAGAGGGGATATTCTTATTTGATTTTCAGGGAGTGAACTGATTACAAAAGGGTTTGTTTTCCCAGGAAAACTAAAAAAGAAAATCTGGCTTATTTTTTTTTAAATGTGAGATAGGAGGACATTCTGGTTGTAAAATATAAAAGTAGTGAACGTTTCTTGCCCTTTTTAAAAAAGTTTGGGAGTTTATTGCCAGTGATATCAAAAACAAACAGCTGTAAATTCCAGTATAATATGTAGTGATTCTTGCTCTGAGGCAGTTTATTTTATCTATTACTTCTTTGTATACATTTTGCTTTTAATACTACGTTGAGCATGGTATCTGCTGTGTGATAAAGAGAGAGGGCAAAACCCCCCCCCAAATTGGGGCGTAGGGTTAACATTTTCATAAGGGGGTGATGCACGATAACAGGCGTGATAGAAAATTTTATTCCAAAAAAAAACTATTTATGATACAGAGGAGCAAAGATAAGACAAGGAAGGTTTATTAAAAGGAAAAAATAGAAAGCATAAAATTCTTTTTTCACAGAATAATGGACAGAAAACGTGCGGGGCAAAAAAATTTGGGGAAAATTTCTGTCCCTTTTTAAATTCTGTTACCTGGATATCAGGTTCACATGATGTGTGTGGGATGGGTCCCATGACCGATGCAATGTTTAGGTCAAAAGTTAAACCCAAAATTTTTTTTAGAAAGGGCCCCCCCGTATTGGGGATTAAAGGGATGTTCTCCCATGTGTTTTCACAAGGGCGCTCTTCACAGCCAGCTTTAGGGTACAAAAGGGCAGGCTTGGTGGTTCACAGCAGTGATTGGCTTATCAGTGCTACTATTCTGAGCTGAGCCTGTTACAGGGACATTGCTCTGGACAAAAAACAGAGGAGGTGGCAGAACCCTTGGGGAAACTTTTGACAGAAGCAGGAGATACAATCTTCTTTAGCTGAGAAAAGAAGCAGAATCAATACAGCAATGTATTTGGTAATACCTACCTTTTCATACATGTAGGAAGCTAATCATTGTGGTGAGAAAACCCCTTTAAAGAGGTTCAGAAATAGAAATTTTAATACATGTGTATTAGGAAATTCTATGGTTTCTTATTAAATAAAAACAATGAAGAGTGGGTAGCCCCTTTGAAGAAGTTCTCCACTTCATTTTTTCTTATTAGCATACTAGTGCCCATTTAAAATGGCTGCAGCGTTGACGTCTCTGTTTGGAAGAAAAAAAATTAGTAAACAGAAGACCGTGGAGAGTGATGAAGGTGCAGCCCCGGGGGTCCAGATGGGGGGGAAGCCCCGTATAACTTTTTTGCTATTTTAAATAGGCACTAGTATGCTAATAATAATAAAATAAATTTGAAGTGGAGAACTCTTTAAAGGGGGTTTTTCCACAAAATAAATGCTGGTCCGGGCGCTTGCAGTTTTGCTTCAAGCCCACAGGCATAGAATGAGGGGAACGCTTGTGGGACCCCTCCTTTCATTTATGGGGGCTGAAAAATAAGCAGACACACTCACTTGACTACATTCGTAACTCCCATAAAAGTTAACAGGGAGAATGACTTCAGTCGTCATACCTCTCCTTCTCATGCACTGTTCGGTTTGAAGCAGCGCAACGACCTATGCAGGACATTTTACTTAATGGGAAAACCCCCTTTTAAGGTTTCAATACTCATTAGTTTAAATTAGTTGAAAATAAACAATCAAGCAAAACTAATTTGTTGGGGTGAAATATTACAAGGAATGATTGGTCATTTTAGTTTTTGTCCAATGTTTGAACTAAAGATCTTACGTTTGGGAAAGATCTTTTGTCTATAAAGAGTCTTTTGGGAAAGAACATTGTAAGACTATTCCCAGAGCATTCCCAGAAAGATTGTTCATCCATCACGCGGTGTCACTGACAATGTATGGCCAGTTCAAAGAAAGGTAATGGCCAATATCTACTAAAATGTGTAAGACTATGTCTCTGAACATCCATTGAACATATGATTGTCCGGTGCATGAGCTTTTCAAAAGTTTCACCTGCTTCTATGTAAGATATATGGTAACTTTTTTGTTTATAGTGGCCGCCATAGTCATTCATACAAGCTCAGTGTCATTGGTAAAAGAAAAAACAATCTTCTGGGAATTTTCTAAGAAAATATTTTCCTGAAAAATCTGTCATGGACAAATGATCTGTCTTGAATGCAAAATCTTTCATCTGACCATTAGATGAAAATTTCAGACATGACCAACTCCTTTTCAGACGATGACAGTATGTGATCAGGCAACTAAAAGGATTGTTTGTTGTTAAGTTTCACATGTCGAATGATGCTCTTGGTTCAGATTATCCATTTTCATCAACTTTAATGAGTATGGGCACCTTCAGACTGGTGATATCCATCTATTAAAGAGGACTTGTGACATCTCCTGACATGTCTGTTTTAGTAAATAACTTTGATCCCTGTGAAATAACAATTCTGGAGCATCTTATCTTATAACTCTGTGTTGTGCTGTTAGAAGTGTGTTACTGAATCCATCAGCTGGGTGTTACCAATTGGGGGGTGTCCCTGTACACAGTGACTCTGCCAGCACTGATTGGATATTGTCAGACTGTGCTGGGACACATCCTCAATTGGCAACACCCATCTGACAAATTTAGTGATAAATTCAGTGGAAAGAATAACAGGAACAATAGAATTTAGAGTTATAATAGAAGATGCTATTGAATTTCACAGGGAAAATATTTAATAAAACAGACTTGTCAGTAATGGCTATAGGTCCTCTTTCAGTTAGAATACTATAAAGGCTGAAGTTAAAAAAAAAGTAGAGTTTTTAGTTTTCTAAACCAGACATCTTATTTAGGGCACTATTCCCACTAGTTTCATTGTTCTGTTTATAGGAGGTGGTATTCTAGTACTTACTCCTGTCACGTATACAGACGTAGAAGTGGATCCACTGGACCGCCGCAAGCGATGGCGTAAGCCACGCCAGGGACCGGAATCTAAGTAGGTCCCGGTTTCACCAGAGCCCGCCGCAAAGCGGGATGGACTTGCTGCGGCGGGAGTCTACCAGGTCACTACCCCTGACGTGACTTGCTTGCGGTGGCAGCCAAAGTATAGCGTGGTGCAGAATCATAAGGCAGGCTCGTAGTCGGGGACAGGCAGAAGGTCAGGGCAGACGGCAATGGTTCGTGGTCGGGACAGGGGAGTAGGTCAGGACAGGCGGCAAGATGCGTGGTCGAGGAACGGACGCTAATGGTACGGTACACGGTAAGACAGAATAAGGTTTGGAACGCTTTCTCAGTAGGCTAAATGGCACTAAAGATCCGGCAACGGCCCCAGGAAGGGGCAGTTAATAAAGGGCAGTGACCGGTAATAGCCAATTACCGGTGCACTGGCCCTTTAAATTTCACAGAAACCGGCTCGCGAGCGCCTTAGATGTTGGGAAAGCGCGCGCCGGGAGGCTGGAGCAGAGACAGGAGCGCGGCCGGTAAGTAAGAAGGTTGGGCCCGGCCGGCCGGGGAGCGGGGCCCACCGCCCGGGATGGGGGCGGCCGGGTGCCGCTCGTGCGGGGACCACGGGTGTGCCCGGGACGGGGGTCGCGGGCCCACCCGTGACAACTCCTATATTGTTGTACATAGGGTATAGTAATTTAGTAGTTATACTCTTGTAACAAGGGTGTAGCGTTATAGTAATTATATTCTTCTACATCAGAGGCCCTATTTTAGCAGTTATATCTTTGTACATAGGATGCAATATTATAGGAGTTATACTTCAGTACACGTAGAGCAGTATTATAGTAGTTATATTCTTGTACATGTAGGCAGTTTGATAGAACTATATTGTATATAGGAGGCAGTATCACACTAGCTGTAATCTTGTGCTTTGGGGGCAGTATATACAGTCAATCAAGTTTAGGTTTTCTCTAGAGACTTTTTTGTTTGTCAAAATCAATAGTCACACGATGGGCATAATACCCTAGTCTCTGGTAATAACTAATATATATATATAACCAGGTTGGTTCTTACATAACAGAGCTGCTGAAAGCTATAAATCACTTTCTGTTCTGAGGATAGAGGTTTCTTTGGGTTATGTACTTTATACACTATGTACCAGAAAAAGAAAACGGGACCCTTCCCTTAATAATGCTCAAAGGACTATCTCCTCTTGGCACATGTAAATAGCAATACGGAACATATATTACTGCACTGTACTGTAGAGAAGCGCTACTAGACTGCCAATCACTGCATACAATACACGAATACAAATGATTTACCAGTAAAATGTTCTTAATAATTGGATCTTCCCTCAGTTCCATGAGCTGCAGATCAGCAGTGTCTGCAAAATTGTATGTTGAGTGATTTTAATACACAATGTCCCAGAAAAGACAATTGTATGGTGAAAATATTGTATCCTGAGGCCATTGTAACTTTAGGGATAACCGTATGTACTATGAAAACTTGAGGTTCTCAGTCCGTTCAATTCATGAGTATCAATTATAAAATTAATCGAAAACAGATGTGTCATATTTGCAAGTAAGAACAGGGCACATGCAAAAAAAAAAAAAATACACTCCTTGTACAATTCCACGTGCCTCTGGTTTTCACATGGAAATATTTTTTCTCATGCATTTCCCTAGTACAAATCCAAACAATTCCCATGATCCTGGTAGCCGAAGTTGCTTCCTATTTCAGACTATGGAAGCTCCGGTTGCTAAAAAACATGCAAACCATGTCTTTGAAGCTCTACTTATGTTGAAACTGAGATCTGCTCAGTAGACTGTAATACAGGTTTGTACTGTGGACCTATATTTGGGTATTTGTGCCTGCAGACACAGCTTTGCACCATACAGTTTTATATTCCTTTACATGGAGTGTCTCTACTGTACTTTACTCTAGTTAGAAAAATTATAAAATAAATTTCCATGCTCTACTGATCACATTTGTAGCAGAATCTGCTGCCAGAAACTCATGCATACAGGCTTGTTTGACACTCAGGGCCGGGACGATGGCTAGGCAGAGGTAGGCGATAGCCTAGGGCGCCATACCTCTGCCTGTCTCTAGGGGGCGCAGAACGGGCATAGAGCCAGCTCAGGAGCTGAGCCAGCTCCATACATATCAGGTCACAGCCAGGCTGCCAGCACCTACATCCCGCAGCAGGAGGGATTGAGGATTATCTCTGCCAGCCACCGAGGGGGTGGGGGTGGGGGTCGGGTGAAGAGCAGCAGCACTATATTATGAAGATGATAGCAGAGGTAAGTCTCCCTCCCACCCATCATCTCTATGCTTCTCTGTGTCATCCTCTCATGTTCTGACAGCTTCCTGTCACCGGATGCTGCATGCAGAGAGGAGTGGGCAGAGTTTTGGCTCACTACACAGCACAGAGTGCTCCGGGACATGTGAGTGTTTTGTGGAGGGGCCATAGTGAGAAAGGGGAGGGGCTATAGTGAGAAAGGGGGGCTATAGTGAGAAAGGGGAGGTTATAGCGAGAGGGTGGGGGTTATAGTGAGAAAGTGGGGGTTATAGTGAGAAAGGGGGGTTATAGTGAGAAAGGGGGGGCATAGTGAGAAAGTGGGGGTTATAGTGAGAAAGTGGGGGTTATAGTGAGAAAGTGGGGGCTATAGTGAGAAAGTGGGGGTTATAGTGAGAGGGTGGGGGTTATAGTGAGAAAGTGGGGGCTATACTGAGAGGGGGGAGTTATAGTGAGAAGGGGGGCTATAGTAAGAAAGGGGGAACCATAGTGAGAAGGGGGGAGCCATAGTAAGAGGGAGGAGCCATAGTGAGAAAGGGGAGGCCATAGTAAGAGGGAGGAGCCATAGTGAGAGAGGAGGGGGCTATAGTGAGATGAGGAGGGGGCTATAGTGAGATGAGGAGGGGGCTATAGTGAGATGAGGGAGTTATAGTGAGAGGAGGGAGTTATAGTGAGAGGAGGGAGTTATAGTGAGAGGAGGGGGCCATAGTGAGTGGAGGGAGTTAAAGTGAGAGGAGAGAGTTATAGTGAGAGGAGAGAGTTATAGTGAGAGGAGGGTGCTATAGTAAAAGGAGGGGGCTATAGTGAGAGGGTGGGGGCCATAGTGAGAGGGTGGGGGCCATAGTGAGAGGAGGGAGCCATAGTGAGAGGGGGGACATAGTGAGAGTAGGGGACAATAGTGAGAGGAGGGGGCCATAGTGAGAGGAGGGAGTTATAGTGAGAGGAGGGGGCTATAGTAAGAGGAGGGGGCTATAGTAAGAGGAGGGAGTTATAGTGAGAGGAGGGGGCTAAAGTAAGAGCAGGGAGTTATAGTGAGAGGAGGGAGTTATAGTGAGAGGAGGGGGCTATAGTGAGAGGAGGGGTTATAGTGAGAGGAGGGGGGCTATAGTGAGAGGAGGGGGCCATAGTGAGAGGAGGGGGGCTATAGTGAGAGGAGGGGACCATAGTGAGAGGAGGGGGGCTATAGTGAGAGGAGGGGGCTATAGTGAGAGGAGGGAGTTTTAGTAAGAGGGTGGGGGCCATAGTGAGAGGAGGGGACTATAGTGAGAGGAGGGGACTATACTGAGAGGAGGGAGTTATAGTGAGAGGAGGGTGCTATAGGGAGAGGAGGGAGTTATAGTGAGAGGAGGGGGCTATAGTGAGAGGAGGGGGCTATAGTGAGAAGAGGGAGTTTTAGTGAGAGGAGGGGGCCATAGGGAGAGGAGGGGACTATAGTGAGAGGAGGGAATTATAGTGAGAGGAGGGGGGCTATAGTGAGAGGAGGGAGTTATAGTGAGAGGAGGAGGTTATAGTGAGAGGGTGGAGGCCATAGTGAGAGGAGGGAGTTATAGTGAGAGGAGGGAGTTATAGTGAGAGGGTGGAGGCCATAGTGAGAGGAGGGAATTATAGTGAGAGGAGGGAGTTATAGTGAGAGGGTGGAGGCCATAGTGATAGGAGGGGGCTATAGTGAGAGGGGGGAGTTATAGTGAGAGGAGGGGACAATAGTGAGAGGAGGGGGGAGTTATAGTGAGAGGAGGGGGCTATAGTGAGAGGAGGGGGCTATAGTGAGAGGAGGGGGCTATAGTGAGAGGAGGGAACTATAGTGAGAGGAGGGGGCTATAGTGAGAGGAGGGAGTTATAGTAAGAGGGTGGGGGCTATAGTTAGAGGAGGGGGTTATAGTGAGAGGAGGGAGTTATAGTGAGAGGAGGGAGGCCATAGTGAGAGGAGGGAGTTATAGTGAGAGGAGGGGGCCATAGTGAGAGGAGGGGGCTATAGTGAGAAGAGGGAGTTTTAGTGAGAGGGGGGTGGCCATAGTCAGAGGAGGGGGCCATAGTGAGAGGAGGGGACTATAGTGAGAGGAGGGAGTTATAGTGAGAGGAGGGGGGCTATAGTGAGAGGAGGGAGTTATAGTGAGAGGAGGGGGTTATAGTGAGAGGGTGGAGGCCATAGTGAGAGGAGGGGGTTATAGTGAGAGGAGGGGGCTATAGTGAGAGGAGGGAGTTATAGTGAGAGGAGGGGGTTATAGTGAGAGGAGGGGGTTATAGTGAGAGGGTGGAGGCCATAGTGAGAGGAGGGAGTTATAGTGAGAGGAGGGGGCTATAGTGAGAGGAGGGGGCTATAGTGAGAGGAGGGGGCTATAGTGAGAGGAGGGAGTTATAGTGAGAGGAGGGGGCTATAGTGAGAGGAGGGAGTTATAGTGAGAGGAGGGGACAATAGTGAGAGGAGGGGGTTATAGTGAGAGGGTGGAGGCCATAGTGAGAGGAGGGGGTTATAGTGAGAGGGTGGAGGCCATAGTGAGAGGAGGGGGTTATAGTGAGAGGAGGGTTATAGTGAGAGGAGGGAGTTACAGTGAGAGGAGGGGGTTATAGTGAGAGGGTGGAGGCCATAGTGAGAGGGTGGAGGCCATAGTGAGAGGAGGGAGTTATAGTGAGAGGAGGAGGCCATAGTGAGAGGAGGGGTTTAGTGGAGGGGGTTATAGTGAGAGGGTGGAGGCCATAGTGAGAGGAGGGGGTTATAGTGAGAGGAGAGGGTTATAGTGAGAGGAGGGAGTTACAGTGAGAGGAGGGGGTTATAGTGAGAGGGTGGAGGCCATAGTGAGAGGGAGTTATAGTGAGAGGAGGGAGTTATAGTGAGAGGAGGAGGCCATAGTGAGAGGAGGGGGTTATAGTGAGAGGAGGGTGCTATAGTGAGAGGAGGGGCTATAGTGAGAGAGGGGGTATAGTGAGAGAGGGGTTATAGTGAGAGGAGGAGGCCATAGTGAGAGGAGGGCCTAGTGAAGGAGGCATATGAGAGAGGGTGCTATAGTGAGAGGAGGGAGTTATAGTGAGAGGAGGGTGCTATAGTGAGAGGAGGGAGTTATAGTGAGAGGAGGAGGCCATAGTGAGAGGGTGCTATAGTGAGAGAGGGTGCATTTAGTGAGAGGAGGGAGTTATAGGGAGAGGAGGAGGCCATAGTGAGAGAGGTGCTATAGTGAGAGGAGGGGGGCTATACTCCACTGTCGTGTGTTGGAATTGTGTTTTTTATTCTCATTCCACCTAGCTGGGGAGGATGCAGGCATGTGCGTTAGGTTAGGGCTGCGGATTAATTTTTTTTCGGAGGGGCATTGGCCCGACTTGCTTAGGGCACCAGAATGCCTTGTCCCGGCCCTGTTGACACTGTGTCATGGGGCTCAATATCTGACAGTTTTTGTAGTTTCAGGACATCTCTCACTACAAGAGTCTTGGGAGTATTTGAGTGACCTAGGGCTTTGCAGAGGCAGCTGACACACAAAAAAGATACTGCTTGCCATTGCTTGATTTTGAGCGTCTATGTGGTGATATCCAACCTTCCTCTATCTTGTATGGTTGCTTGCTGGTCAAGAGGCTTGTTACCTCACAGATATCTTTAAAGGCCCCCATACATATTACAGAAAAGTTTGACAAACCCACTGTTTTAATTGAAACCTACCAACTATCTAGTGTGTATTGAGGCCTCCTGACTCTTCCCCAACAAATGATGTCTGGGGAAAGAAAAATTTTGCATGCTATACTAAAATGATCAATTCCTTTGTTCACCCTTTAGATAAGTAGCTGCCACGTGTTTGAAGCTGTCTGGGCGCTGATTTCTGATCCTGATTCCTTATTTTCAGCCCATTTTGTCCAACCACCATCTACCAGTTTTGCCAGGTGTTCTGGCTTGGAGGCTTGGGTAAGGTTTCTCACCATATCATTTTTTTAGAGGGCTTTCAGTAGACTATCCTTGTTCACGTATTGTGCGGCATGCTGCAAAACTGAAGGTTCTCACTTTGTATAGTTGGTCTTAGGGGCCATTTACATAGCGTTATTTGCTCACGTTTAAGGTATCCGTCTGGGGATTGTTAAGAAAGGTATTGCAACAGAAACAAGGGCGTAACCCCATAGAGGTTAATAGAGCAAACATAGTACTATGTGGGACTATGCTCTATTTCTTGGCGGTATACGCTTGCCCTGTAGGACTCAAAACCATGGGAGACTACTCTTTTTAGTCCTGCAGTGTAAGTGTTTACCTCTGGAAATAGTGTGGTCCACGAAGGACTGTGTGCGCACTACTAATCTCTATGGGGCAGCGTTGGCTACGTTGGGGTACCTTTCTTCACGATACCTGGAAGATATCTCGAATGTGAGGAGATAACGCTGTCTGTACTCCTATATAATGTTATTTACTACTTTTTTAGGTCATGAGCCTTTCAGTCAGTTCGGGCATGAAATTCACTTAAAAATACTGCTGTTATCTATGAAGGTTTCTAGGGGTACATAATAAACTTTAGATATGTTTACCAAAAGGGATCCTTAAAATAAAAGTGAAATTCTGTGGATTGAAGAATTTAGTAATGACCAGGCCCCTATCATTATGTACTATCTCTGACGACACTTAAAGCTCTTGTCCATTAGGCTGCAGGATATTGCAGAACAGACAAAGCACAAAGTGCTCTCCGCCATAGAGCCTCCTGTGTAATCAAACCCAGGAAGGAAACATTAATAATTCATACATACAGTTCCTGTGTGGAGACTCAAGATTCATTTATTTGCACTTAATATTATAACAGAGGTGAATTTATTCTTGCCAACTTTTAAAAGCATACACGTAGCACAATTAACTGGATGGCAGGTAAATAAGTAGATTCTAAAAACTATGAACTTTACCTATGAATGTGGCCTCTACACACTAAAAGCACTACAACTCCCAATATGTCCTAACCACTGGACATGAATATAATACAGTTCTGTTATACTCTGTGCATAGAACACTACCACCAACAACATATCTGGCCACTGGACATGGCAAGGCCCTGTACATACTTTATACATAGAAGACTATACCTCCCAATATGACCAGACCAGTGGGTTTAACCATAATACAGTTCTACTGTACTCTATACATAGAACGCTACAACACACAACAACTCCCAAACACTGGACATGGTAGTAATCTGTGCATGCAAATAAGACTACATCTACCAACATGACCAGACCACTGAACATAACCATAATAGTTCTAATATACTTTATACATAGAACATTACAGCATCCAACATCACCCAAACACTGGATATGGTAGTACTCTGTACATGTATAGAAAACTACACCTCTCAACATAACCCAAACAGTTGACATGACCATTACACAGTTCTACTATACTCTATGCATAGTACATTACAACACCCAACATAAACCAAACAATGGACATGATAAGAATTTGTACATACATAGAAGACTACATCTCCTATCATCACCCAAACAGTTGACATGACCATTACACAGTTCTACTATACTCTATGCATAGTACATTACAACACCCAACATAAACCAAACAATGGACATGATAAGAATTTGTACATACATAGAAGACTACATCTCCTAACATCACCCAAACACGGGACATGACCATAATACAGTTCTACCTACTTGATAGATAGAACACTGACACCCAACATTACTCAAACACTGGTCATGCTAATACTCTGAAAACTACACCTCCCAACATGACTAGACCACTGAACATGACAATAATAAAGTTCTACTATACTCCATAATAGAACGCTATTACTACTAAAATTAAAATACTCTGGACATGCATATGAAGACTCCACCTCTCAATATCACTCACACAATTTACATGACCATCGTACAGTTTTACTATATATATAGTACACTACAACACCCAAAATCACCTGACCACTGGACATGGTAATACTCTGAACGTGCAGACAATAATACTACACCTCTGAACATCACCCGTACACTGGACATGGCCACTCCTAGTACACATAAAGTAAACTACACCTCTCAACATCACCCAAACACTGGATGTGACTATCATACAGTTATACTATACTCTATATAGTACACTACAACTTAAAACATCACCCAAATGCTGGACATGGTAATACTCTGTATAAAAGACTACACCTCTCAACATCATCTGAACACTGGACATGACCATCATACAGTTTTACTATACTATATACCCTGTTTCCCCGAAAATAAGGCAGTGTCTTATATTAATTTTTGCTCCTAAAGACGAGCTAAGACTTATTTTTAGGGGAGTTTTTTTTTCTCTATGAACAATAATTCACATTTATTGTTGAACAAAACATCAACATGTATTAATATCCTGTAGTGATTTCATCACACACATCAGCATAAGCAGCCAAACTATGAATTTCATAACTAAAAATGCACTATGTCTTATTTTTGGGGAAACAGGGTACATAGTACACTATCTCCCCCTCACGCAATCTCCGCTCCTCACAGGACCTTCTCCTCTGCTCTCCCCTTATCAGCTCATCACACAACCATCTCCAAGACTTCTCTCGTGCTTCCCCCACACTCTGGAACTCACTGCCCCAACACCTCAGACTCTCCTCCACCTTCACCAGGTTCAAAAGCAACCTGAAAACCCATCTCTTCAGGAGCCTATAACCCACAATAACCCCGCTGTCACTATACCCTCCACAAACCTGTCTGCTCCTCACCTTCTGTCTCTTTCCTCCTCCACTGTAGATTGTAAGCCCTCGCGGGCAGGGTCCTGTCTCCCTCTGTGCCAGTTGTAGGTCATTCATTGTTATCATTGTACTTGTTTGACTTATGTTATATATGTAACCCCCCTTTTTGAATGTACAGCGCTCTGGAATCAATGGCGCTATAAAATAAATAATGGTAATAATAATAATAATAATAAAACACCTAACATCACCTGACCACTGAAAATTGTAATACTGCGAACATTTATAGAAGAGTACACCTCTCAACATCACCCGAACCCTGGACATGGTAATACTTTGTACAGTACAGATAGAAGATTACAGCTCCTAACCTTGCCTGAATGTGTAAGGTATTATTTCACAAACATGCTGATGCTAGAACAAGGTTCTCAGGTTCTGTTCACATCTATGTCTCTTTTCGGATACTGCAGATCTCCTTATTATTTATGGAAAGTGCAACGCTCCATGCAGACCTAGTTTTTTCGTGTCAAAACAATCCACACCACAGCGGACCCCATTAGGCCCTGTTATAAGTAGGGAGGTCTGTCAGGTGCCGCAGTTGCCCATCACGTGACGAGTGAACCAGAGCTGTGTGTGTTTAATTATTAGCAAAAGTCACAATGCAGATGTGAACAGTCTTAAGGGTTACGTTTGTAAGGATGGTGTTGACGTGTGACTATCTGGAGAGCTCCAGCTGATTAAATACTGGAGGATGCACAGCTATTTCCTACAGGGTATTCATGGTTTCCTGGCACCTGGATGAGGGGGGTTGGAGAGTATCAGTGGGCACTGACACATCCTCCATCTGCCACAGTGTTCTTCACAATCATATTTTTCTTTGATGGTTTCCAAGAAAATTAATTGGCCATCATGCTCTCGGTGAAAGGTCAGCAGATGATGTGTTTGCGTTGGGTGGGCCGCGGGGGCATGTTTCATTCTCTGTGTCCTATCTGACAAGTTACAATTAGTCAGATTCACTGTTGAGGCCAGAAGAGTGTAAGATGGGAATCACTGCTGTGTCTCTCCTGAATCTACATAGTTCTGTAACATTCAAATATATTTTGTGATTCAATGTTGAACTATTTTCAATATCTGTTTGTAGTCAGTATAAGGGCGCATCCACACGGCAGTGGACAAAGGCCGGTATTTGTCCTGTTTTGAGGCCTTACCAACGGCCGCGGGGGTGGGCGGCTTTTCTCCGCGATTGAGAAGCAAACATTCCGTCCGGTTTTCGGGCGGAAGTTTGTGCTTCTACAATGTTTGGCCGCCGCACCGCCGGCGGCAAAACCGTCCGACAGCAAAACCCGTGCAGTGGGGACTGCTGCACGGGTTTTCCATAGAGCACAATTGTGCTAATTTTCGGCCGGTTTTTCAGGCGGTCTGAAAAACCGCAAACC
Source organism: Phyllomedusa bahiana (assembly GCA_025379985.1). NCBI lineage: Eukaryota > Metazoa > Chordata > Amphibia > Anura > Hylidae > Phyllomedusa > Phyllomedusa bahiana. Next base: position 111,846 of record JAODAL010005534.1, on the reverse strand, counting down.
GGCTGAAAAACCGGCCGAAAACCCGTGACGTGGGGACATGCCCTAAAGGACATAAACAATTGAAGGTCCAGTGGTTTTCTGAGATCATACGTTGAATAAAGCTTAATATGTAATGGTGAAAATACCTGCTAACCAAGATACAGAAGCAGCATAACCACATAAGGTCCAGGCAGGGGAATAACTAAACCTAATGGGGCTCCATAGCAAGATGAGATGGGACCCCATAACCTAATGACCGGAAACAGCATAAATAGCCATAATTGATGGTAGGGATACTAGCATCAGATTTTAGAAAACCCAAAACCCATACAGCAGAGCAGTGCTAAAAAAAATGTCATATTCTTGCCTTGACCCTCTAGGCCTGTACAGCAGCACCTACATGTACATGTTCATTCATCAGTCCATACAGGGCTGCCTAAACAGTCAGTTTGCTTTACCAATAGCACATACACTACTCACAAAAAGTTAGGGATATCTGACTTTTGGTTGAAATTTCAGGATGAACATAAAATTTCTTTACATTTTAAAAAAAAAAAGGAAATGAGACCATCTATTAGGGTATGTTCACATGGCGTGTTGAGTCCGTGTGAACATAAGTTTTTAGATACGTGTTTGGATCCGTTTGTCTGACCCTAAACGGACCCAGACACGTATCTAATGAAGTTAAATGTGTTTTACATTGCTTTTACTTTGACACACGCATCGGCGTTCACACGAGTGATCACCGATGAGCCTCACTGCATCTCTCGGATCCGTCTTTCGGATCCGTTCCAAGAATTGACATGTCATTTCTTGGTCCAAAAGATGCAGTTGCGTGTTGGATACGTGTTGGATACGTTTAGGATCCAATCGCTATTGCGTTTTTGGATGCGATTTTCGGATCCAAAACGGTTCTGAAATCAGATCCAAAAATGCTGAGTGAACAACCCCTTTCAGCACTTTGTTTTAGCACTTTGTACACAACTTGCTGATCTCTAATAAGGAGCTTAACAGGTGTTTTCGCCCAATAAATCTAGGAATTTAATTTGTATTGGGATTTAAACCATCCTGCTATCATACTGTTGTCATTTTGACATCATTAGACCGAGACAACACCTTACAATTGATCAACAGTATCTCACCATTTTGTGACTTCAAGTAGAATGCTCTCAGACGGAAGTGGTCACTGAGCTTCGAGTGTCACAGAGTGTCATCAGCAGATTGTATCAGAGATACAGAGAGACTGGAGGTGTCACAGAAAGGCAAAGAAGTGGACGTCCTTTGGCTCCATCACACACTGATGACCACTTCATTGCAAACAATGCCATGTGGAACCAGAAGATGAATCCCGCACAACTCCAGGCATGCGTAAGGGAAGTGAGAGGCAACCAAGTGTCAGGTCAAACTATTCATAACCATTAACATCATCGTGGTCTGCGCCCTAGACGACCGGCAAGAGTACCTGACCACACCACTAGGCACGGGCATCATTGTCTTGCATGGACAAGGGAGCATCCACGCTGGATGAGGGACCAGTGCTCCTCAGTGCTTTTCAGTGATGAAAGTCAATTCACTCTGAGTAGAAATGATGGCCGCCAAGGATGCTGGAGACATCAAGGAGAGCGCTGTGCATCAGCCACTGTTGTCACCAGACGAGCCTTTGGTGATGGTGTTACGGTGTGGGCAGGTGTGTCTAGTCACTACAGAACTGCCCTACACTTAGTGAATGGTAGAGTGACAGCCTCTACTACGTGAATAACATAATTAATGCAGTCATTGTGCCTCTGTATGAACAACACAGGGCTGATTTCATCTTCATGGATGACAATGATCAAGCTCACCAAGGTCGCATCTTTAGGGAACGGCTGTTGGAGACTGTGGTACCACAAATGTAGCGGCCTGCACTTTCTCCAGACCTGAACCCCCTAGAAAACCTGTGGGATCGGCTGTGTAGAAGCTGGTAACTCTGTACCCCTGAACACCAATGACCTGAAGGGCACCCTTCAAGAAGAGTGGGATGCCATGCCTCGGTAGTCACTAACTCAACTTGTGAACAGCATGAAATGTTGTTGTCAAGCTGCAGTTGATGCTCAAGACCACGTGACACATTATTGAGACATTGACATTTTTGATGGGTTATACCCTGCACTGTTTGGCTTTTGTGTCATTAAATTTTTGAGATGAGAAAATACGTTGTTGCAGACTGTAAGGCTAAGTTCACACGGCATAATTGCGGGGCGTTATTACGCCCCGCAATTACGCCGGGACTTCAGGAGCTCGCGCCAACTCTCATGGCGCGGGGGGAGGGAGGAGGGCGGCAGCCTGCCGGCCCCATAGACATTCATTACTAGCGCCGCATATTCACGGCTAGTAATTAACATTTCACTTATCTCCCTCCGCGGCAGATTGTGAAAGCGGGGAGAGGAAACGTAATCCATAGTTCTCTATGAGAACTGTGGATTACCGTAATTATTGGGATGTATCTTGGCCCGTATTCAGCGCAGTACGCTGCAAAATATGGGCCGAAATACGTCCCAATTTCACCCGTGTGAACATAGTCTTAGGGCAGGAGATATATTTGTGCTGCTGCTGTGTTTAGGTGACAGAGCACCTAAACACAGTGGACATATTGTAACCAGTACATAAATAAGCTTTGTGATCAAGATTGGTCTGCAGGGGTCTGGACAACCAGTATAGGGTTATACTACAGACTGGAGCTTGAGCCCCGCTGCAATAGACATTCTGGTGCCTTTGGCAAATAAGGCTATGTCTCCACTGCACACAAAAACGTCAGTTTTTTCAGCATTTTTCGTTTTCTAAAAACGCTGAAAAAACAACTGAAAAGAGGTCCCATAAACTTATATAGTAAAAACGTCCTGTTGTCTCCACAGAACATTTTTTTTTTCAGCTTGTGTTATTTGCTGGTCGTTTTTTGAAACTGAAATTTACTATTGGAGTCAATGCAAAGTGCCGTCAATGCAAAGTGCCGGACTTTTTTTGCCGTGTTTTTTGCAGAAATACACAGCAAATCTAATGCTGTTCATTTCTGCAAAAAAAAGTGACAAAACGCGCAAAAAACGCAAAACGCACCAAAAAAGGACTTTTTTTCAGCAACTTTTGACAGGCAGTGGACAAAAAACACAGTTTTATGAACGTTTTTCGAATTTGGTTTTCAGGTCGTTTTATGTCCACTGCTATGTAGACAGCCTAAGGGCTAGTTCACACGGCTTTTTGCCGACGTAATTGCGGGGATGGATTTCGCCCCGCAATTACGCCGGCTGCCGTGCAGCGTGGCGGGGGGCCGGCAGCCCGCCGGCCCCATAGACATTCATTATTCACGGTGCAAACACGCCGTAAATAATTGACATGTCACAATCTCCCCTGGCGTAATCGGAATCCATAGTTCTCTATGAGAACTGTGGATTACCGTAATGACAGAGACGGATTTCAGCCGTACTGCAGCGCAAATACGGCGCGCAGTACAGTTGAAATCAGTGCCCAAATCAGTCGTGTGAACGAGCCCTTAGGCATATAGCCCCCCTACCTCCTACCCATTGGAAAATTCAACCCACTCCATCTCTTCTTGCTCTCCCTTCCTAATAGGATTAAGTGATGCCCTAGATTGTCGCCCACCTTCCCTTTCCCATTGTCCCAACCCTGGCTATAGACCAGGGGTCTCAAACTCGCCTGGTTAAATGGGCCACATATAGAACAAAATGTTAAAGTGACGGTCTGCAGAAACAGCTCAACTGGTGGGCCCCTAGAGTTCACTCCACCTGTGGGCCCTAAGCACTGCATGCCTATGTCACAGACAGACTGTAGGCTGTTATTAGGCCTTCATCAGCACCACATGATCGCACAGCCGATGGAGGAGAGTGGGAGCCTCAAGTGACTGATACCAGGGAGCAATAGATGGCATTTGTCTGCTCTGTGGGCAGTCATTCACCAGGCTGGAATGGCTACTAGCACAGAGCAATCAATTGTATATACTTCCACAGCAAATGCAGATTTAATGTCTTTATGACTAATGTCTATATTTCTGTACTGCAACAGCAAACCATTCCCCACTGAAAATGTACTGTGGTTGTATGCCTGAAGCTAGTGACTCAGTGTTTCTGTACTATATGGGTTAATAAAGTCCCTTGTGGGTTTGCAAAGTTGTGCAGGAAGTGCCTGGGCAGCTCCTGCCTATTTGCATCTCAGGCATTAAGTCATCCATTATATTGGCTGAGCTGTACATTGAGAGCTGTATGCAGATGTCTAGGCATGCTGTGTGTAATTCAATTACAGTCCTACAAGGTATTAGAAAAATGTCTGATAGTCACACAACCCCCGGGGCATGTCCTAGGTGTGTCCTTACAATCAGCACCCAGCACCTAGAGCGCCTACTAAGGCTGTGCCCACACGACCATGTACAAATACTGGTCGGTTTTCCTTTTTTTGTGCGTTTTGCCACACAGTATGTGGGAGAGGTTTTAGGACTTCGGTCGTCCCATTTTATTGAATAATGCAATAATCTGCTGTTTTCTGAGTGAAATACGGCGGATTGTTGTGCATATTCCAAGTATTTTTAAATCCGACCGTCAGAAAATGTGAGCTGTGTGCTCTACAACTCGGATTTTCTATTGAGGTCTATGGAAATAACTTACAGTCAGTTTTCCACCCGTTTTAAAATCCGAAAACCATGTGAAAAACCAACTATAAATCATTGCTGTGTAGACAGGGCCTTACACTCCACACCTGGAACACTGTGATCAAGCTGGCCATAGATCATGTGGCTCTAGCTCCTGAACCTCAAGGCAAAATCTGTAACAGAGCCATTGATAATGCTGATGTCTTCTTATGTGGCCTCTCTGCATCCTTTATAGCTTCTAGATACAAGATGATTGATGCCCAGTGGACAATGAAGGGGACTTCTGCCCTTATACAATCCAAAGCAGACAGTGACAATGTCTCCTTTCTCAAACTGGAGTTGAGAAGCGGGTGCATGTGGAAATATGAGGGGAAGTCTCGACTGAAGTTTCCCTTTAAATGCCTTCTTCCTATTTCAACCTTGTGAGAACCTGGCTTGAACTTAGCAAAATGTGCGGCAAACTTTGTCTTGATCAGTGCAAGACATTTCTCAGCTGACAGGTGATTTCCACCCTCCTTTTCTTTCATATTCACTTCTGCTTTTCCTGACCACGTGGTACAAAGTCTGGGTGATGTCATCAAAAGTCCCCACATACTGATAACAATCTATTGTCATTACGTAAGGGTTTCCTCTAAAAACCAAGCAGATCTCACAGACAGCCCTAAAACTAAATTCTACATTCTAAACAGACAGACACATACTTAGGGCGAGATGTCTGAAAATTGCTACGTCAGTTTTTAGGCGCACTAAATAAGTGCAGCAGAACTTTAGTTCGCGATAGGGGCATTACATACTCTACCAATGAAATGTTTTGTGCCGCAAATCATGGAACATAGTGTCACGGACGCCCCTGCGACCACTGTCCCGGGTCGCAGGCGCGCCCGTGCCCCTGCTTCCAGCGGAGCCCCGTCCCGCACGTCGGGCTCGGGGTCCGCTCGTGTCCCGGCCCCTGTCAGCGTTCACTTACCCGGCCGCGCTCCTGCTCTGTCTGGCTCCGTCTCCCGGCGCGTGGCTCCGCCCCTAGGGGCGCGCGCGCCGGCAGTTTGAATTTAAAGGGGCAGTGCGCCGGTAATTGGTCATTGCCGGGCACTGCTCCTATTTAAGTCCGGCCTCTTCCTGGCGGCCCTCGCCGGATCCTTTGTGTATGTTCCTTAGGAGAAAGCTGTCTAGAGAGTTCCTGTTTGCCTTACCATGTACCGACGGTCTGCCTACGTTTACTGACTACGAACCAGAGCCGCCTGTCCTGACCTCCTGCGTGTCTACTGTCTACGAGCCTGAGCCGCCTGCCCTGATCACCTGCCTGTCCCCGACTACGAGCCTGTCTGCCGTTCCTGTACCTCGTACCCTTGGCCGCCACCGCAGGCAAGCCCCGCCAGTGATAGTGACCTGGTGGACTCCCGCCGCAGCAAGACCATCCCGCTTTGCGGCGGGCTCTGGTGAATACCGGGACCCACTTAGATTCCACTCCCTGGTAGGGGCTTACGCCATCGCCTGCGGTGGTCCAGTGGATCCACCACCAGACTGTTACAGTAGGATCAGGCCATGGATCCCGCCAAGGTACCGTTACCCAGCCTGGCGGATCTGACGACCATTGTTGCCCGCCAGTCACAGCAACTTGGTCAACAGGTGCAGCAACTTACCCAGCTATCCACCATGTTGCAGCAACTCCTTACCGTTCAACAGCAGCAACCTCCGCCAGCTCAAGCGGTTGTTCCAGCCCCTATGGTTCCTGTGACTCTGAGAGGGCCCAAGCTTCGGCTGTCGCTCCCATCTAAATTCGACGGAGACCCGAAACTTTGCAGGGGGTTCATCACCCAATGCTCTATGCATGTGGAGCTGATGGCTGATCAGTTCCTGTCTGACTGTGCGAAGGTGGCTTTCGTGGTCAGCCTCCTCTCCGGGAAGGCCTTGGCATGGGCTACACCCCTATGGGACAGAGACGACCCAGTGACGGCGGATCTACAGTCGTTCCTCAGTGAGTTCCGCAGTGTGTTCGAGGAACCAGCCCGGGCATCCTCCGCTTAGACAGCCCTCCTAAACCTACGCCAGGGACCTGTCTGTAGGAGACTACGCGGTACAGTTCCGTACTCTGGCCTCGGAACTGTCATGGAACGAGGCCGCCCTGTGTGCTCTCAAGCCGAGTTAAGGACGTCTTGGCAGCAAGAGACCTTCCGTCTTCCCTCAGTGTCCTGATCCGGTTAGCGACCCGCATCGATGTACGCTTCATCAAACGGGAGGAAGAGCTTCAGCAAGAGCGTCAGTCAGCCCAACCTCGCCGGTTTCCTCGCCTGGCACCGGTGTTCCAGGGGCCTCCTGCGCCACAACCGCCAACACCCACCGACGAGCCCATGCAGATTGATCGGGCTCGCCTCTCTGAGCAAGAATTGGCCCAGCGCCGGCAAAAGAACTTGTGCCTCTACTGTGGCAGCCCAGAGCATTTTCGGAGGAATTGTCCCAAGCGTCCCAAGCCTGCGGGAAACTCCCGCACCTAGGATCTGTGGGAGAGGCATTCCTAGGTGCAACCTCCTCCTCTCCACGCCTGTTGATGCCCGTGCAGGTCGTGTCAGAGACTGGTATCACGTTCCAAGTTCCGGCGTTTCTGGACTCGGGCTCCGCCGGGAACTTCATACATCAGTCCCTAGTGAAGCAGTATCGGCTGTCGGTGGAACGCCTGGAGAAACCGCTTGTCATCTCATCCGTCAGCGGGGAGCTGCTTAGCGACACCATCCAGTTTGTCACCAAGCCACTGTCCCTCCATGTGGGGGCGCTGCATAAAGAAGAAGTCTCCTTCTACGTGTTGCCTCGCTCTTCGTCGGCGATCCTTCTCGGACTCCCATGGCTGCGGCTCCACTCTCCTATCCTGGACTGGTCTACTGGAGAGGTGATTCGTTGGGGTCCCAACTGTCGGGGGCGTTGTTTGGTGGCACCTCGCCCGGTGCTTCCCTGCTCTCGCGCTACCCTTCAGGAGCCGTTGCCCGGGCTGCCGCCCGAATATCTGGAGTATGCCGATGTGTTCTCTGAGAGACAAGCTGAGAGTCTTCCTCCGCATCGCCCATACGATTGCCCAATCGACTTACTGCCAGGTGTCGGTTCCTGAGACCCAAGCCATGTCCGAGTACATCCAGGAGAATCTCCGGAAGGGGTTCATCCGAAAGTCCTCGTCTCCCGCTGGCGCGGGGTTCTTTTTCGTGAAGAAGAAGGACGGTACCTTGCGGCCCTGCATAGATTACCGGGGCTTGAACAAGATCACGGTAAAGAACCATTGCCGCTGATCACTGAACTGTTTGATCGCTTGCAGGGCGCCAAGATTTGGTCCGAATCCACAAGGGCGACGAATGGAAGATGGCCTTCAACACCAGGGATGGGCACTTTGAGTACCTGGTGATGCCCTTCGGACTGTGCAACGCTCCCGCCGTCTTTCAGGAGCTAGTGAATGACGTCTTCAGGGACCTCCTCCTCACCTGCGTGGTGGTCTACCTTGATGACATCCTGGTGTTCTCTCCTGACCTCGAGACCCACCGCAGCCATGTTCGTCAAGTACTGAGACGTCTCCGGGAGAACCACCTGTATGCCAAGCTAGGGAAGTGCCTCTTCCATCAGACTAGCCTCCCGTTTCTGGGGTACGTCATCTCTGACCAAGGCTTATGGATGGATCCAGCAAAGCTGTCTGCCGTGTTGCAGTGGCCACGCCCAGTCGGGCTGTGGGCTATCCAGCAATTCTGGGCTTCTGCAACTACTATCACCAGTTCATCCCCCACTTCTCTACGCTGGTGACCCCGATAGTAGCCCTCACCAAGAAACAAGCTAATCCATGCAGCTGGCCGGTCAAAGCCGAGGAGGCGTTCTCAAAGCTCAAGTCCGCCTTCTCTACGGCCTCTATCCTTGCACGTCCGGATTCCTCGAAACCCTTCACACTGGAGGTGGATGCCTCATCTGTAGGAGCCGGAGCAGTTCTTACGCAAAAAGGGCCCACGGGTAAGACCGTAACGTGTGGCTTCTTCTCCAAGACGTTTTCATCGGCCGAGAGGAATTACACGATTGACGACCGGGAGCTACTAGCCATAAAATTGGCTCTGGAGGAGTGGTGTTATCTGCTGGAGGGCGCCTGTTTTCTCATCCGTATCTACTCGGACCACAAGAACCTCCAATATCTGCAGACGGCTCAGCGACTTAACCCACGCCAGGCTAGGTGGTCGCTCTTCTTCTCCCGTTTCGATTTTCAGATCCACTTCAGGCCAGCCGAGAAGAATGTGAGAGCTGACGCCCTCTCCCGTGCCTCCGACGTGGTGGGTGAAGATACTTCTCCAGAACACATAATTCCTCCAGAACGTCTCATCTCGGCAGCCCCGGTGGACCTCCGGAAGGTCCCTCCTGGAAGGACTTATGTGCGTCCTGCTCTTCGCAGACGTATCTTAAAATGGGGACATTGCTCATTGGTGGCTGGCCATCCCGGCGCCCGAAGAACCTTCTGCCTGATATCCCGGTTCTATTGGTGGCCAGAGCTGGAAAAGGATGTTAAGGACTTCGTTTCGTCTTGTGACTCCTGTGCCCGCAACAAGACGCCACGTCACAAGCCGGCAGGCCTACTTCAGCCACTACCCATTCCCACTCAACCCTGGACCAACATTTCGATGGACTTCATAACTGACCTCCCTCCGTCGTCTGGCAACACCATTATTTGGGTGATTACGGATCGCTTTTCCAAAATGGCGCATTTCGTCCCGTTGCCAGGCTTGCCATCGGCCCCCCGCCTGGCGGAGCTGTTCTTCCTCCATGTGTTTCGTCTGCATGGACTCCCCCAGCAGATTGTTTCGGACCGGGGAGTTCAATTTGTCTCCAGGTTTTGGCGAGCCCTGTGCAACCAACTTCAGGTGAAGCTCGACTTCTCTTCCGCCTACCACCCGCAGACGAACGGCCAGGTGGAGAGGGTCAACCAAGTCTTGGGATGTTACCTTCGCCATTTCGTCTCGGCACGTCAAGACGATTGGTCCAATTTACTGCCGTGGGCGGAGTTCTCCTATAACTCTCTTGAGTCTGAGTCCGCGGGGGACTCCCCCTTCTACATCGTGTATGGCCTGCATCCCCGCCCTCCTCTCCCTCTGGCAACCTCCTCCGAGGTCCTGGCGGCGGACGCACTGGCCCAAGATATGAAGGTCATCTGGTCCCAGACCCGCCAGTCGCTGCATGAAGACTCAAGCGGACAGAAGAAGAATCCCCCCTCCAGTCTTTTCCCCAGGTGACAAGGTGTGGCTCTCGTCTCGTTATGTCCGCCTAAAGATGCCTTCTCACAAACTGGGACCCCGTTTCCTGGGACCCTTTGAGGTCATAAGTCGCATCAACCCGGTGCCATACAAACTCTGGCTCCTTCCTACGATGAGAATCCCCCATTAATTTCATGTCTCCTTATTGAAACCCCTGGTCCTTAATCATTTTTCCCAGAAGGCTGTTCCTCCTCCGTCTGTGGCTGATGCGCCCAATGTCTTTGAGGTCAAGGATATTCTGGGCATGAGGAGAACTAGGGGAAAGCGATACTTCCTGGTGGACTGGAAAGGGTTCGGACCCGAAGAGAGATCTTGGGAGCCGGAGGAGAATATCCTAAACCGCAGCCTCATCCAGAAATGTCTTCAATCCAGTAAGAAAGGGGGGCCCATGAGGGGTGGGGCAAAAGGGGGGGTACTGTCACGGACGCCCCTGCAACCACTGTCCCGGGTCACAGGCGCGCTCGTGCCCCTGCTTCCAGCGGAGCCCCGTCCCGCACGTCGGGCTCGGGGTCCGCTCGTGTCCCAGCCCCTGTCAACGTTCACTTACCTAGCCGCGCTCCTGCTCTGTCTGGCTCCGTCTCCCGGCGCGTGGCTCCGCCCCTAGGGGCGCGCGCGCCGGCAGTTTGAATTTAAAGGGGCAGTGCGCCGGTAATTGGTCATTGCCGGGCACTGCTCCTATTTAAGTCCGGCCTCTTCCTGGCGGCCCTCGCCGGATCCTTTGTGTATGTTCCTTAGGAGAAAGCTGTCTAGAGAGTTCCTGTTTGCCTTACCGTGTACCGACCGTCTGCCTACGTTTACCGACTACGAACCAGAGCCGCCTGTCCTGACCTCCTGCGTGTCTACCGTCTACGAGCCTGAGCCGCCTGCCCTGACCACCTGCCTGTACCCGACTACGAGCCTGTCTGCCGTTCCTGTACCTCGTACCCTTGGCCGCCACCGCAGGCAAGCCCCGCCAGTGGTAGTGACCTGGTGGACTCCCGCCGCAGCAAGACCATCCCGCTTTGCGGCGGGCTCTGGTGAATACCGGGACCCACTTAGATTCCACTCCCTGGTGGGGGCTTACACCATCGCCTGCGGTGGTCCAGTGGATCCACCAACGGACTGTTACACATAGCATATCATTAGAAACATATGTAATGCCCCTATCAAGGCAAATTGTGCACTTATCATTACAAGTATATGAAATGCGCCTAACACATACTTGTGAAATGCGCCTAATATATATACACTTGTAATGATGTGCTATGCACCTCAATAGGGCAAAAAACACATGGAAATCTCCAAAGAAGCATTTTATGCTATCTACAATATATGAAAAAATACTTTGAGATTCTTGGTTCGCATGTTTTTGGCCAAAAAGTGCTCAACCCACCCCCGGCTTACAACGGGATCTCAGGCGGGTGGTGCTACTCTATCTTATCTCTCACAAGGGTCAACTTCAGACCTCTCACTGTGCCAAACGGCCTAGTTTTAGCTCCTAATATTATATAATGTTATATAATGTTCTTCGGTCATATTTAGTGTTGCCTTTAAAATTCTGTTGGTCGCCCTTGGAAACAGACAACTGCTTTGCTTCACCTCAGTGTCAGTCCTGTGTCCCTGAAACTCAGGTTTAATTAAAAGGGTATTCCCACCATACACACTTATGGCATATCGATAGGATATGGGACCTCCACCTCTGGGACCCACAACTATCGCACATTGATAGAATATCCTGTCGATTATGCCATTGGTGTGTATGGTAAGACAACGCCTTTAACAACTTTCTGAGATTCCACAATGCCTTGCTGTCTGGGAACATGAACCCCGTCCCCACATAAGCATGAAACAATCTAAAATAAAGAAATGCATTGTATACTAAGGAAGTCTTCACATCTTTTTTTATGACTTAATTCTACCAACCACCACCCTGATCAGAAAATTGGGCATCCATATTCTATATCTGAGATCAAACTTTTATGATGTATATAACTGCAACACTATTAAAGAGGTGTTATCGTTTGAACTGTTCGGGCTCTTCAGCTAATTCTCTGAGATTGAATTTGAAATCCAGGGGCGTGTCTCTCCTCTCAGCAGGCGTGTCTCTTCTCTCAGCAGGCGTGTCTCTTCTCTCAGCAGGCTTGTCTCTTCTCTCAGCAGGCGTGTCTCTTCTCTCAGCAGGCGTGTCTCTTCTCTCAGCAGGCGTGTCTTCTCTCAGCAGGCGTGTCTCCTCTCAGTAGGCGTGTCTCCTCTCAGTAGGCGTGTCTCTCCTCACTGAAGACCTGTGACCTCATCATTCTGAGTTAGGCAGTAGAAGCAGAAAGATGTCTGGTCAGAACAGATCTACAGCCTCCTGCATGCTTCTTATGTCTGCAGAGCTTCAGGCTGACTCCACAAGCTCATTGCTGTGCTATATGCAGTTATACACTCAGCCTGAACTGATGAGACATGTGAGGAGTGTACACTGTCCCCCCTTCCCTTCTATTACCAGGCTGCAGTCTGTGTTACTGTTTTATATGGAAGAATACACACTGCCCTCCCCCTCCTCCTCTCCCCCTGTTAACAGGCAGGAGACTCTATAACACTGTGTTATATGAGGGGATCTGTGACTTAAACAGGCAGTAATTGCCCAGATCATTCACCTTAGAGCTGGGAGATGTGTATACAGCCAGCAGACCTTGGTTTCACGATCGATTTTAACAGCTTAGAGGGGAGAAAACACAGAGTGTGCAGGCAGCCAATCACAGCGCAGGGGGCGTGACCGGGACGTTTCCTGTCTGGGGGCGTATCCCAATAGGCTGAATGAAATGTCAGCCAGCCAATCACAGTGCAGGGAGCGTATCTAAGGGCGGGAAACGTCCAGGAGGCGTGTCCGACCAGCAACAGCAGAAATAGAACACAGATTTACAGAAAAGCTCATATCTGCTAAACCAAGTGACAGAGGTAATGCAAACCAATTACAAAAGTGCTTATTTTTACAGTCCCCATAATCTGAGACATGATCTTTGTAGCGATAATACCCCTTTAAGGTATGTGGTTTGGGATGCCACAAGTTGAGAATTTATGCAACTGATCATCTTCATCTAAATGCATCCACTCGATGATGCTACAGCAGACAGTAAATTATAGACAAAGCATTCGCACTGCATGTATTTCTTGTGACTTACAAGAGTACACATTCTCTTCGTAGCTGTTCTCCTGCAGTACAGTTGAAACCAGAAGTTTACATACACTATATAAAAAGACACAGATGCATGTTTTTCTCACTATCTGACATGAAAACAGAATAAACCTTACCAGTTTTAGGTCAATTAGTATTACCAAAATAATTTATATTTGCCAAATGCCAGAATAATGAGAGAGAGAGAGAGAGAGAGAATGTTTTAAGACATTTTTTATTACTTTTTGCAAAATTAAAAGTTTACATACATTTCATTATTATTTGGTAGCATTGCCCTTAAACTGTATGTTAAACATTTTGAACATCCTTCCACAAACTTTTCTAAATAGTTGGTAGGAATTTTGGCCCATTCCTCCTGACAGAACTGGTGTAACTGAGCCATGTTTGTAGGTCCCCTTGCTCACACCTGCCTTTTCAGCGTTGCTCATAAATTTTCAATACGATTGAGATCAGGGCTTTGTGATGGCCACTCCAAAACATTGACTTGGTTATCCTTAAACCCCTTTGTAACCAGTTTGGCAGTATGCTTTTGGTTATTAACCATTTGGAAGACCCATTTGCGTTCAAGCTTTAATTTTCTGGCTGATGTCTTGAGATGTTGCTTCAGTATTGCCACATAATCTTCTTTCCTCATGATGCCATCTATTTTGTGAAGTGCACCAGTCCCACCTGCAGCAAAACAACCCCACAAATTGATGCTGCCACCCCCATGTTTCACAGTTGGGATGGTGTTCTTAGGCTTTCAAGCTTTTCCATTTTTCCTCCAAACATAACGATGGTCATTATGGCCAAACCGTTGCAAACATTGATCTGGCTTTTATATGTTCTTTTGGAGTAATGGCTTCTTCCTGGCAGAGTGACCTTTCAGGCCATGTTGATACATGGGCTGAAAGGTTTTCACAAGGTCTTTTGCTTTTGTTCGTGGGTTGATATGCACATGTCGGACCAAAGCACGTTAATCACTGAGACACAGAACCCATCTCCTTCCTGAGTGGTATGATGGCTGGATATTCCCATCTTGTTTGTACTTGCGTATAATTGTTTGTACAGATGAACGAAGTCCCTTCAGGTATCTGGAAATTGCACCCAAGGATGACCCAGGCTTGTGCAAGTCCATGATTCTCTTCCTGATATCTTGGCTGATTTCTTTCGACTTTCCGATGAAGTTACACACAGAAACAGTGTGATTCTGGTGTGCTATAAAATGCATCCACAGCTGTGTCTCTAATCAGAAGCTTCCAAAGAGATGACATCATCATATGGGCTGTCCCAAATTGTTTAAAGGCACAGTAATCCAAGTGTATGTAAACTTTTTACTTTGCAAAAAGTAATAAAAATGGCTGAAAAATTCTTTATCATTCTGGAATTTGGAAAATATAAATAATTTTGGTAATCCTAATCATGGGTAAGGTTTATTCTCATTTCATGTCAGACAGTGAGAAAAACCTGCATATGTATCTTATTATATAATGTATGTAAACTTCTGGTTTCAACTCTATGTACCTTGTTACCTGTCTATATCTTGATCAGATTGTTGGTAGACTCTTGTGTCTATAGTTAACAGTAGACATGTCAATTACCATGATGCCAAGGTGCTGGAAATGCCATAAATGCCCTAAATCAATTGGTTCTGGGTATGAGGAGAGACTTATACAGTTTTGATCAACTACCCTTCCACTTGTGGATTACTGTAACTAGACATGAAAACTCGGTCAGACTGGCCATTTGCGCATCCTTTAAAGGAGCCAGGATCCTGCATGCTAGGAGTTGTAGTTTTGCAGCAGCTGGGCAGCCACTGTTTGGAGACCTTAGGTCTACAGGGATGTCACTTATTGTATTATAACGCTAAACGTCATCCAACATTGTGCAGCTTCCTGCCCCCAGCGTCTGGCACTTCTCTATTTGTTTAACAGCTCTGTAAACGGTTTATGGGACAGGTCCGTTTCCTGCAGGAAATACACGGAAATTACCAAAATAGCGAGACCCTAATGAAATATTTATCTTCTGCTCATCCCAGACTTGCCGGTTTTTATTCTAATCTTCTCAATCACCAAATGTTCTGTAGTGTTGTAGATACTGTACAGAATGTCTTATCGCTGCATGATGATCTGGATAAACTGGATGAGGCTCTCTGTTGACAATTGTAATGTTATACATTTTAGAACAAAAATACTATCTATACAATGAAAAGGTCACTATTGTGCGAGTCTGCAACAGAAAAGACTTTGGGTAACAATAACAACAATGAACTAAATTATACCACTCAATGCTAGTATGCTGCATGAAAAGCTGATAAAATACTGCAGGAGATTAAAGGGGTTGTCTCACTACAAGGATTGATTTTTTTGTTTTAAGTGACTTGCAAAAACAAGTCACTTTGCAATATGTGTCAATTAACAGTATCCTACCTATTCTGAGATATCCCCTCTTGTATGGGCTGCATCAGCTACTCAGGTTGCTATAGCTACAGACCTGTTTGATCTCTCCTGATAGGCTGCCAGCACTGGATGCTATAGATACAGACCTGGCTTCTACTGCAGCCTAGCAGAAGCCAGTAAACACGCCCCTGAATTCAAAGTGAAAGCAAGAAAACAGGACTGATTAAGATGAATCAATGTAGTGAGACAGCCCCTTTAAGGGTTATGGCGCAATCACAATCCTGTCATCATGTTGCCAAAAAGTGATGAAGTGCCGCACACCAGTGATCCTTAACTAATAAGTAGCCACATAGATTTGCAGGTCAACACTGGCAAAACCGCCCAGCCTTTAACCATCGGTGAACATCAGTTGTTAATGGTAGCACGGTTTTTCAAGTGTTGACCTGCAAATCCGTGCGGCCGCTTATTAAACTAATTAAAAAATGACTAATGTAGGGTGCTGTAGTGATTCTCCACCTTTACTTAGCAAAATGCACCAGAATTTTAGCTCAATTTGCACACCAAAAACTGTTGCCCATACAATGCGCCCAATTTATTGAGTGTTTTAGGCACTTTTTATGCCTCCCCAGACACTTTGGAAACATATCTGAAAGCAGTAAATGCACCAGATTTATTAATGGTGTGTGCCATTCCTTTGGCGCAAAATATTGGTGCAGATTTTAGTAGTTATTAAGCCCACCAAGAAGTGGTGTATTGCATACCAGTCTATAAAAAGGATGTCTGGAAGTGCTCAAAGAAGAAATCAAATTAATGAGAGATATGGATGATAGAGAAAGATTTTTCAAACACAATTTACTTCCATTATCTTGATATAAATAAATCACTACTTGTAGTTAAAGGAAGCACAATTTTATTCTGAATGCACAAGCATTCCTATCCAGCCTATGAAAGTCAAGAACCTGCTCCTTAGCTCTTGGGGACCATATTTATTTTATTAGCCACTGAGCATCCATGAATGACACAACCTATTAAGACATTTACTTTTAGAGACCTTAATAAATCAATAAATCAAAGCCAGCATTTGTGTTAACAGACTGAATGCTCAGCTGTAATAATGTCTCTAGATTAGCATCCACTTAAATTACACATCTGACAGATCTGCCACGTGTAAACGATGCCTTAATGAGCAGGAGGTAACAAGCCCAGATAATGTTTTTTCAAGGTTTGCAAATATTTGTCACATCCTAATCCACAAGTCACAAGAGTGAGATCCTCACATCCAGGTGCAGGGTCCATGGAACAGCTTGTATTCATAAGGCTTGGTTTACACATTAAAGTTGAGGGTGCATTCACATGCAGCTGCGTTTTTGATGCGTTTTTGTATGCGTTTTTTATGCAGAAATGTACAGCATTAATTGCTGTACCTTTCTGCACAAAAACACATCTAAAAAATGCACCAAGAACGCATCCACAACACACATCTATTTTTGATGCAAAAAGGCACAGCAATTAATGCTGTACATTACTGCACAAAAACGCACCAAAAAAAAGTACTGTGTGAAATCACCCTTACGGTATGTTCATACAGCGTTTTGGAATGTGTTCTTGGATCCGTATTGGATCCGAAAATCGCATCCCAAAACGCTGCGTCGATCGGATCCAGAAATGTATCCAACACGCAGCTGTGTGTTGGATGCAGCAGGATCGCATCCCTATCATTTTAAATAGGGCTCCTGCTGCATCTTTCGGACCAAGAATTAACATGTCAATTCTTGGAACAGATACGAAAGACGGATCTGAAAGACACAGTGAGACACATCGACGATCACTCGTGTGAACTCTGATGCGTGTTTCATATTAAAAGCAATGTAAATCACATTGCTATTTGTTAGCTGCGTGTTTGGGTCCGTTTGGGGTCCAACAGCTGGATCCAAACACGCAGCTAAAAACGTATGTCAACATGGAGTAAAAACGCCATGTGAACATACCCTTACTGCTATAAAGTTAAAAGAAACAGGTATATTAATATACACATGCTAAATTTCTGCATAAACATCAAAAAATTATAATATAATTATTTGATATCATATATATACTGTAAACATAAATTTGTACTCCACAAATCTGGCCTTTATGGAGGAGTTGCAAAAAGACAGCCTTATTTGAAAGCAGACCAGCTAAAGGTGGCCCTACAAAGTATACACTCAGAGGGGCTGAATACATATGCACACCACACATTTCAGTTTTATAATTTGCAAATACTTGGAAAAGCATGTATCATTTTCTTAATATATATGTATATATACACATATATACTCACACAGTGGGTTGCAAAGATATGTATACCCCTTGAACTGTTACTCATTTTTAAACGTTACAGCCACAAACTGATATTTTATGTGTTAGAGCAACACAAAGTATCAAGTATTTGTGAGGTAAAAAGAGGAATAGGTGCTTTTCCAAATTTTTGCAAATTATAAAACTGAAAAGTGTGGCGTGCATATGTATTCAGTCACCCATAGCTGCAATGACAGCTGCAGGTCTGTTGGGAATGTCTCTACCAGCTTTGCACATCTAGAGGCTGGAATTGTTGCCTATTCTTCGTTGGAAATTAGCTGTAGATCTGTCAGATTGGTTGGCAAATGTTTGGAAACAGCAATTTTCATGTTCTGCCACAAATTCTCAATGGGATTTAGGTCAGGATTTTGACTGGGCCATTTTAACACATGATTATGCTTTGATTTCAACCATTACATTGTAGCTTTGGCTGTTTGTTTAGAGTCGTTGTCCTGCTGGAAAGTGAAACCACGCCCCAGACTCAGGTTTTTTGCAGCCTCTAAGGCAGGCATCCTCAAACTTCAGCCCCCCAGCTGTTTGGAAACTACAACTCCCATCATGCCCACTGTTACATTTTAACAGTGGATTGAGTTCCAAAGCTGGAGGGCATTTGAGGATGCTGCTCAAGGCCAGAGTGCGCCTATTACGGGCTGAAACGTCCTGGTCATTATGGTAATCCACAGTTCTCATAGAGAACTATGAATTACGTCTCCTCTCCCTGCTCGGCGAATACGCCGAGGGGGGAGATAATTGACAGGTCACTTTCTAGCGGCGTATACGCGCCGCTAGTAATGATTGTCTATGGGCCGGCGAAGTGCCGGCCCCCCCGCTCCCGCCCACACGGCGTAATTGCGGGGCGTAATTACGCCCCGCAGTTAAGCCGTGTGAACATAGCCTTAGGGTGCTTTCACACGGTGCGATTTTGGCGCGTGTGTGATGCGTTTTTCAATGCATTTTTTGTGCAGGAAGGTACAGCAATTAATGCTGTACATTACTGCACACCAATCGCGGCAAAAATCGCGGTAAAATCGCGGTAATTACCGCGATTTTTGTGCAGCAATGTACAGCATTAATTGCTGTACCTTCCTGCACAAAAAATGCATTGAAAAACGCATCAAAAACGCACCAAAAACACACCGTGTGAAAGCACCCTAAGACCGTGTCTACACAGCACAGGTTTAGAGCATGTCCCCACCGCACAGGTATTCGGCAGGTTTTTCAGTGGTTTGCGGTTTTTCAGACCGTCTGAAAAACCGGCTGAAAATGAGCACAATTGTGCTCTATGGAAAACCCGTGCAGCAGTCCCCACTGCACGGGTTTTCCGTCCGGCGGTTTTGCCGCAAAACATTGTGGAAGCAGTCAGTGTACATGTTGCGAGCAGGTAAAATGGGCAAGCGTAAGGATCTGAGTGACTTTGACAAGGGTCAGATTGTGATGGCTAGATTTATGGGTCAGATCTTCCTTAAATCAGCAGGTCTTATAGGGTGCTCCTGGGATACAGAGGTTTGCAAGTTTTCAAGGTGTTCCAGGAAAGGACAACCAGTGAACCAGAAATAGGGTCATTGCGCACCTGAAGCTCAGTGATGCATGATGGGAGTGAAGGCTAGCTTGTTTGATCCAACCCTACAGAAGAGGTATATTTTATATATAGGACATGCTGGGAGCTCTCCGCCACAGCTGGAGAGCTGCAGGTTCTAGGATGAGGCAGGAATCAGATATAATTCTTATTTTGTGCCATCCCCTGCACACACTGAGAAGCTGGCAGCTCCTTTTCATGGTGCCCACAAGCGTCGCTTCACCCTTCCCTCAGCAGCGCTCCAGTAAGTTGCTATTGATTATGGAACCAGACTTGGCGGCGTACTCTCCACCCTTCACCCCCTTCCAGGAGGGAGACCCTGACTCATAGATGCCTACTGACGTATATTCCCCATCTGTGACACTGTGGAGGCCGGATATCCACGTAACCCTTTCCCTGCCTCTCATTTTCTTGTGCACCTTGCTATTTTACAAGCAGTTACCGCATGGAGCTCTCATCACAGCATCTTGATATTGTTACTGTTTGGATAACCATCTAATTAGAACAATGTAATGGTGAAATTAACAAGAAGATAATTGATGCTTACAGATGTCAGCCGGGATAAACCTACATTTCTGCTAGGTATTAGGGAATTGCACAAACAGCAATGGGTGGGTTTCAGGCCTAGAGCCGACGTCCCTTTATTCAGGGCACTGGAGGGTTGCACCTGTAGAGTGCAGGTAGGGGAGCCTGTCCTAGTGTATACAGGCTGAAGGGGAGGAATGGGGGACTTCATTCGCCCCCAACTCATTGGACAGCAAAAGGCACAGACTGCTTTAGTCTATAACCCAATAATCCATAGATACAATATAATGTAGACTTTCACAAGAGCAAAAGAGAAGCGAAGCACAAGGAACCAATGAGCAAATTCAATTTGAAGTTAAAGCAACAGGCTGAATAGGCGCCAGATATTTCACAAAATCAAACAGAATATCTGATCATTTTTCACCTTCACATATAAGCAGAAGACGGTTAAATCTTTAAAGGATTGTTTTGACTGTCACTCACCGAGTCAACCCTCGGTGAGTGTCAGAGAGAGCTCCTAAGGGCAATCCTAAGATTAAGGCTAGGTCCACACGGCGTAATTGCGGGGCTTAATTTCGCCCCGCAATTACGCCGTGTGGCCAGGGGCAGGGCGGGAGCGGGGGAGTGAGCGGGGGGCCGGCACTTCGCCAGCCCATAGAAAGTCATTGCTAGCGGCGCGTATACGCCGCTAGAAAGTGACATGTCAATTATCTCCCTGCCCGGCGGATTCGCCGGGCGGGGAGAGGAGACGTAATCTATAGTTCTCTATGAGAACCGCGGATTACCGTAGTTACCAGGACGTAATTCAGTCCGTAATTGGCGCACTCCGGCGCATAATTACGGACTGAATTACGTCCCGCAGATGGCCGTGTGAACATGGCCTTAGGGTGCTTTAGGGTGCTTTCACACGGTGCGTTTTTCAATGCATTTTTTGTGCAAGAAGGTGCAGCAATTAATGCTGTACATTACTGCACACCAATCGCAGCAAAAAATCACGGTAAATTTGCGTTAAAACCGCTATAATTACCGCGATTTTTGTGCAGTAATGTACAGCATTAATTGCTGTACCTTCCTGCACAAAAAATGCATTGAAAAACGCATCAAAAACGCACCGTGTGAAAGCACCCTTACACAGTTTGGAAATCCAGCACAGAATCCACATTATTTCTGCTTGTTAGGGGCCATTCACACGGCTTATTTCGGCTCGGATTGGCGCCGTACTGCGCGCCGGATTTGCGCTGCAGTACGGCGCCAATCCATCACAGTAATTACGGTAATCCACAGTTCTCATAGAGAACAGTGGATTCCGTCGCTCCTCCCTTCTCGGCGAATCCGCCGGACGGGGAGAAACTGACATGCACATTATCCAGGCGCAATACGCGCCGTGGATAATGTAAGTCTATGGGGCCGGAGGGCCGCGTCCCCGCCCCCGCTCCCGCCCCTTATTCAAGCCGGAATTGCAAAGGCCTAAATCTGATTTTGGTACGGATTACTTGCAGGTGTGCTACAGTGGATTTTTTTTTATCAGCATATTTTAGAAAAAAGAAATCGATGGGGCAGATATATTAATCCTAACACTTAGGGTGACATGAATGAATGGAACTGCGCCATTTTTTTGACACGCTTTGAGCCACTGTCGTAGCCCTGTTCTATAGATGTATGAACCATTGTATGTCAAAACTTGCCGCATTGTATGCCAGATAAAACACTTTTGAATGATGCAGGGGCGTTTCGCACCAGAATCGTACGATGCACCAAGAATGCGCCAAAGTTTGGCGCAAAAGTGTTGTACAATTCCATATTAATTTCAAAGTGGACTGGGACTACTTTTGGCGTAGAACAGGACACATTTATAAAGTGCTATGAGACACTTTCAAACATACTATTTTATCTTAAACTATTAAAAACAGAGGTAGAACTAGCGAGTCGGCACCAGGTTCATGCATGTCGCCATTACTGTACATTTAGACCCGACATTTATCACTGTGTTGATAAAACTGGGAGATGTTTAAACTATCTGGTCTAACTTTGCATTATCTATTAGTTGTGTTACTTTCTGCCACTAATTACACCAAAATTTTGGCGCATTTTTTTGGCTCATGGCATCACACGAAAAGCCAAGCCCTTTTATTTGGATGAGGCACAGAAATGTCTAGAAACTGTCTAAACACTTAATAGATGTGGTAAATAGCACGTAAGTCATTATCTTTGACGTAACTGTGCTTTAAGGTTGCTTTCACACGGTGCGTTTTTGATGCGTTTTTTGGATGCGTTTTTTGTGCAGGAAGGCACAACAATTAAAGCTATACATTGTTGCACAAAAACGCATCACAAATGCACCAAAACCGCACCGTGTGAAAGCACCCTTAGGCTATGTCTACACTGCAATACACTCGGATTTTTGGATTTTAAAAGTGCCAAAAATACGATCGTTCAGGCAACCCCATAGACTACAATAAAAAAAATGACCTGTAGTCTCCACAGGTTGTTTTTTTCTACGACTTTCGGCGCTGGCGTATTATACAACATGTTGTATAATACGGCGGCACTTTTAGTTTTTTCGCCGTCTTCCCATACAATACAATTACATGGGCAGCGTAAACGAGAACCGACTGCGGTTTTTGCGCAAAGTGTGACAAAAAAAACGTGGTCGTGCATCGGGAAAAAAAACGGTTGATTTTGGACGTTTTTTGTCTGAATGTAATGTTGAAGAGTGCCAGACAGAACTGTAGACTTGTCAGCCAACTATGGTACAGGGATTATATAGAATGAGGTCCGCTTCACTTCTTTAAAATCCAAGAGCGTCATCTATGAATTCGCCTTCGCCATTTTTTTCCGTATATTGCCGGTTCTATAGATTTATGAACAGCCGTACGGCCAAACTTGGTGCAATGTGACCCAACGACACATTTTAATGCACTAAAATTTGGTGCAAAACCGTTATACAAAGTTTGCCACTTAACACTCTATGCGCCAATTTTGAGTGTTATGCTGCAAAAATGGCGCATAACACCTTCATTTACACTGTCATATTATACACTCTTTATTTACAACGGGTGTGTCGGCGCCAAGGTACAAAATGGTGCATGGGAATTCTTAGATGTAGCCCCAAAAATCTTTATTATGACATTAAAACCAGTCAAGCATAAAAACACACAACACAACAGTGCACGCTGACATGTTTGCTGTGTACAAGGACTGTAGTAGCGTCTGAACTATATCAGCATGCACTGTGGGTTTTTTTTTTCGCTTGACTGGTTTTAATGTCATAATAGAGATTTTTGGATTTTAGGAGCGGACATCATTTTATATGAAACCGCGTCCAATTTTTGTTCATTATTTTCAGATTTTTTTTTTACTTTTTTCTTTTTCACAGAAAATGTTTTTTCCACACACAAGTTCGCTGTGTTAAAGGAAAAAAAATATCATATCCGTCCCACGTCAGTGTATCTGTCCCATGGGAAAGCATTAAACCTGCAGTCTGTCTTCTCTCTCCTTGCTCTGTAGATTAATGAAATCTGTTGCTTCCGGTTATCAGCCGTTTGGGGCTGGAGGCAGGAGTGTAGTGACAAGAAGTGAAGAAAGTTTCCTCCCTACAGGAGCTCTATTTTATGTCATAGAAGTAGTCCTGAAAGCCTCCAGGGACATTTCTACATGTGTCAAAATATCATCTCCCCTCTTATTATGCTCCTGCACTATTATAACCCCTGGTCTTTACATGGGGTGCTGCTTCATATTATGTTGTGCTATGAACTTGACGTCACACATCCTATAGGGGGATTGATATACAACATCTCAACCACAGTGAGAAAAACTGAAACTGAAGGAGACGAGGGAAATCCCTTGTTATTCTCTTGTGAGGTTGTTTTTTCCATTGTGAGTATTCGTCTATGTTCACATGGCTTAACTGCGGGACATAATTACGGCCCACATTTATGCCGTGTGGCCGGGAGCGGGGGTGGGAGCGGGGGGCCGGCACTTCGCCGGCCCATAGACTTGCATTACCAGCGGCGCGTATACGCCGATGGTAATTCACATGTCAATTATCTCCCTCCTCGGCGGATTCGCCGAGCAGGGAGAGGAGACGTAATCCATAGTTCTCTATGAGAACTGTGGATTACCGTAATGACTGGGACGGATTCAGCCCGTAATTTGCGCACTCCATCGCGTAATCACGGACCGAAATACGGCCCATTTTAAGTCGTGTGAACAAGGCCTTCGAGTAAATTCCTCATCTTCCTCTTGATATGATCTCACAGGCTGCACCGTGCAGGAAATGACTGACAGGTGTCTCTCCTGAACTGCAGATGCTGAGCGACAGGGGATGTACGTACGCAGCAGCCGCTGCGAGGCTGCGGTGGAGCACAATATGCAATTAGGATGTGCTCCAAGCTCAGGTCTGTTCCACTTCGTCACTCAGCTGCTAAATTTTCTCTGTCACTCCTGACTCCCCTTCACTTCCTTCCTGTGGCCTTTGGTTTCCTCCCCCCTTAGGTGATGACTTGTGAACATGTACAGCCACAGAGCTAGCAAGCAAACACCCAACAAGGCAGTTCAGGGGAAATAGTAATCGTCGTATTCATATGTGTCCTTGAGTCTGTCAGCTTAGTCAAAATTCTAAGGGTGCTTTCACACACAGCTGTGTTTTTGGTGCGTTTTTCGGATGCGTTTTTTGTGCAGAAAGGTACAGCAATTAATGCCGTACATTTCTGCACAAAGAACGCACTGTGTACTGCCGTACTGTGTGAAAGCACATTAAGCTGCTTTTTCTAAGTGGTTCTAGAAAAGCTGAGTAGCAACCATTACGTCCAAAAAAGGTTGTCGATCAGTTTTTTTATGGACCCATACATATCCGATGTATGTGGTTAAGGTATATAAGGGTGTTCCAACCCTTTCTGACCATGGATATCCTGGGATAGAATGATTGGGCATGTTGGAATTGTGTGGAAGCATTTGTTTGCACATGAACGGGGGAGTCGGAAAGAGTTGGGCCAACAGTTAGGCTATGTTCACACGATGTATTGCAGCGCGTATAGTACGCGCCGCAATACATCGTGTGTTTCGGGAGCTCGCGCTAATACACGCGTACTCCAGCGGCACGGAGGGCCCAGCAGTTCGCCGGCCCCATAGGCATGCATTACTTGCGGTGCGTATTCACCGCAAATACTTGACATGTCACTTATTTCCCCGCGCGTACAATACGATCATATTGTACGAGCAGGGAGAGAAGGCGTAATCCATAAGTCTCTATGAGAGTTATGGATTACCGTAATTATGGGTGTATTTCCCTGTGTACTAAACACAGTACACTGCAAAATACGGCCAAAAATAAGCCGTGTGAATATACCCTTAAGGTGAATGGGCACTTTCTCATGTCTTGATGGAAGTTTTACTAGTTGGGCTGTGATATTGGCATCAAGGATGGTGCATTGGGTAACTAGAGACACTTACCTCCAAAAAGGAATATTTTGGTTGGTAAGAGCATGTCCCCACGGCAGGTTTTTCAGACGGTTTTACAGACGGTTTTCGGTTTTGAAAGCCATTTGTAAACCGACTGTTTTTCACCGGACGGTTTTTTAGAACGCCAGCGGTCCTAAAAAACATTTTCATTCTTCTGCCCAGTTTTCGGGCGGAACATGAACCTGTCAATGCGAAGGGCGATGCGTAGAAAAGCCGCCCCTATGTGGCCATGTTAACAGCCCCAAAACAGAGCAAAGACCGGTCAGATAATCTGACTGGTATTTGCTCTGTGCCGCACTATTTTAAATCCCACTAGGCATGTTATGATATATACACTTATACACTAAAGTACAATATCTTATCCTCTTCTCGCCACGTCCTTTTTCTTAACATTTGTTTTTTCCTCCCCACATTTTAAAAAACATAACTTTTGTTTTTATTTTTCCATCTACATTATCATGTGAGGGCTTGTTTTTGATGGGCAAGTACTTTTTATTGGTGCAATCGACAATGACATGTAATGTATTGGGAAAACAAACAATAATTCTATGTGGAATGATATGCTAATAAAAAAAAGTTCTTGTACCATTTTTTTGGGGGTATTGCTTTTATGGCACCCACTCTTTGTTAAAAATGGTGGGATCTGTAACGGTTCCGGACGCAGAAGTGGATCCACAGGACCACCACAAGCGATGGTGTAAGCCACGCCAGGGAACGGAATCTAAGTAGGTCCCGGTTTTCACCAGAGCCCGCCGCAAAGCGGGATGGACTTGCTGCGGCGGGAGTCTACCAGGTCGTTACCCCTGACGTGACTTGCTTGCGGTGGCAGCCGAAGTATAGCGTGGTGCAAAATCGTCAGGCAGGCTCGTAGTCGGGGTCAGGCAGAAGGTCAGGGCAGGCGGCAGAGATTCGTGGTCAAGAGACGGAAGCGAGGGTACGGTACACGGTAGATCAGGACGAGACAATAGGGAACGCTTTCTCGATAGGCAAGGCACTAAAGATCCGGCAGGGAGCGGGCAGAAGCGCCCAGGTGAAATAGAGGCAGTGCCCGGCAATTACCCAATTACCGGCGCACTGCCCCTTTAAATCTCACAGAGCCGGCGCGCGCGCGCCTTAGATCACAGGGACGCGCGCACCGGACAGCAGGAGACTGCAGGGACACAGGAGCGCGGCCGGGTAAGTACTGACGCGCCGGAGGGCGAGTGCACCCGCCGCCCGACACCCGGGCAGCGGCGGCACTCGTACCGGGGCAGAGCTGCGGCGGTGCCCGCAGGAGGAGTCGCGGGCGCCGGTCGCAACAGTATCTGTATTCTGCAGGTCAATGCTATTCCGGTGATACCAAAAATGTAGGTTTTTCGTTATGTTTTAGTACTTTAAAAAAATAAAAACATCATTTATTTTTTTAACTTTAAACTGCAGCGTTATTTTACGCGACCAATCACTTTTTGATTTTCCACCTGTGGACCTGAGTAATGGTTATTTTTTGCAGCTGAAGTGTAGCTTTTATTTGTACCATTTTGGGAGACATGCAACTTTTTAATTACTTTTTATCCTAGTTTTATGGAGACTTGAAATGACAAAAAAAACAGTTTCAGATTTTTTTTTTCTTGTATGGGGTACATGAACTTTTAATATATATATTTTTTTTTTATATTTTTACACTTGTAGTCCCATATGGTACTTGACCACTAGGGGCCTTGATCCCTTGTACACCTTTCTGCATTATATAAATAATGGAGAAGGTTGTACCAAAATAGTGCTTCTATTACTTCCTGTCAGGAAGTAATAGAAGCTCTAACATGGCAGCCACGAAAACCTTCATTAGGCTTCTAGCTGTCATAGCCAGTGCTCTACACCCCACGATCTTATTGTAAGGGGCCGTTCAGGGGGATTGCTGTGACCCCTAAAGGGTTAAACAGCAGGGATCGGAGCCGGCTTTGGTCCCTGCTGTTAGCGTCGGGTGTCAGCCATAATTGACATCTAGCACCCACTGCCTATGGTGTGCAATGGGCAAGTGAGCTCACTCAGTAACTTCTTACCAGCATTATGACGTACCTGTATGTCAAATGTCAGTAAGGGGTGAAAGAGGTGAAGTCCGTTACCTATGTTCAGATATAATGTTGCGCTGTGGATTCAGATTAGCTGAAACTGAATTAATTAAAATGTGGCTGACCTGAATCCAAAGCACAACACTGCACAGACACCTTTCACTCCTCACTCCCACATTAACGTCAGATTTGGCCATATGAGCTTGATAAATCACCGGCGCTGTTTATTGAGGCTTCATCTCCCATGTAATCCACAGCACAGAGGTCTTCATTATTTGTAGATTTATTGTGTCTTGAAGAGAATATCAATGAGCTTTTGCTGCTCTGTAGCTTGGACATGAATGAGTCTCCCCTGAGCTTGGGGGCACAGGTTCTGCTGGCAATGATTCATCCAATTAAGCATGACCAGAACCTGTGAAAATCTGCCCGGAAAGCGGTAATCCCATCGTGACATCACCTGCATGTTGTATTTTTCATTGATACTGGAGAGAGCGTAACGCTGAGGACATTGATGCAGGAGAGTTACGTGCTGCCGAGGACCTTCTGTATACAATGCAGACACAAGATGAATGAATTATGAACCTCGGACCTGGCCTTGAGCAGCCATCACTCAGTGACACAAGCCACATCTTTAATTGACTGCTGCATAAATATTTCAAAAGACACCACATTACACACTGAATACTTACTATTGAACCCTATGGTACTGGGGGTATTCCTGCCCTGACCTCAGGTACTGTGCTAAATGACGACAGCCTCTACAGCACTGCGGAACAGGTCAGCACTATATAAATGGGGCAAATGAATGCCCAGGACAAATTTCCAAATTGCTTGTTTTTCAAGCATTTAGGGCGACATGTATGAACGGGCTTTACGCCTGTTTTCTGGCGTATACTGCGCCTCCCGGCCCGAATCCCCCTGTCGGACGCAGGGATGCAGTGTTAGGCGCAGCGTTCGCCACTTTCAGCTGCGCCCCGCATGAAGGGGCGGGCAATGGGCGCGGTGTGGGCGCGGTGTAGGCGTTCCGGGGCGGGACGCGGCGCGCTCGTATACTCCGAGGCATGTACGATCGCGAGTCGGCAAAGCGAGGCGCAGTGCAGCGCTCGGCAGCTCCGACAGGCAGACCTAGTTTATTTTGGTCTAAATGCTCCAGCGGCAGCAAAGTGAAGCAGGATCGGAACATGCGAGGAAGCAGATCGAAGATCGCGACAGAAATCTCGGCGCTCCGCTCCGTGCAGCAGGAGTATGAATCCGAAAAAATCGCCTTTATAAAGGCGGAAAACAGTGTCAGAAAAGAGCTGAACCTCAAAAATAAACATAATTTAAAAAAAAATCACTTTCCAAAAATCTAGAACGGCGCAATATCAAGAAATCGGATATTGGAAATTGCCGGGAAATACAGTAATTCAAATTCTGAAAGCTATTCTCATTGGTCGGCATAAACCGGCCAATCAGAATAGGAGCGACAGTGAACCATTAAAACCTATGGAGAACGATTGACCAATCAGAATCAACGGCGGGACAGTTCAAAATACAGTAAAAATGCAGAAAAGAGCTGATTTTTTGAGCTAGTGGGGGCTTGGCTGTCTCGACAAATTAGAATAGGAGCGACAAAGACCCATTAAAACCTATGGAGAAATATAGACCAATCAAAATCAAAGGTGGGACAGTTCAAAATACAGTAAAAAGACAGACAGAGCTGATTGGCTGAGCTAGCAGGGGCTTGGCTATCCCAGCCAATCAGAGCGCGAGCTACTTCTCCCATTGTAGTCTATGGAGAGAGCGGCGCACTGAAATCTCAGCGCCGTGCGGCATGAAGTATTAATAAAAAAAATCATTTTTATTAAGTGTAAAACATTCTGTAAAAATAAATCAGTTAAAACCCCGAACAACGCATTTGTCGCCGAGACCGGAGCTACATAGGGAATTGCAATAGAGAGAATGGCGGGGAAATACAGTAATTCAAATTGTTTCTGATTGGTCGGCATAAACCAGCCAATCAGAATAGCAGCGACAGTGGCCCATTATATCCTATGGAGGAGAATTGACCAATCAGAATAGGAGCGACAGGGACCCATTATAACCTATGGAGAAAAATTGACCAATCATATTCCAAGGCGGGACAGTTCAAAATACAGTAAAAAAGGCAGAAACGAGCTTATTGGTTGAAGCGGCGGGGGCTCGTCCAGCTTAGCCAATCAGAGCGCGAGCTACTTTCTCATAGAGTTCTATGGGGAAAAGAAATTCCGAGCAAGCTCTGTGATCGGCTAAGTTAAAAGAGGCGCGGTTATTTGGATCAAGGGGAGAGCGTGCGACGCTCCTATGGGTTTTCTAATGCAATCTGAATTAAAACTGTACATGGCCGAAATCAAATTATAACACTACAGAAGTGGTCCCGATGTGTATATAAAACGAATGATAATATGGGGGTAACGAAAAAAAAATATTAATTCAATAAAATCATGTTTATTTTTTTATTTTTGTTATCCAAGGATCAATAGTATGGGTGCAACGAAAATAAAGAAATAAACATGATTGATGTAATATTTTTTTTTCGTTACCAGCTCGTTTCTGCCTTTTTACTGTATTTTGAACTGTCCCGCCTTTGAATATGATTGGTCAATTTTTCTCCATAGGTTATAATGGGACACTGTCGCTCCTATTCTGATTGGTCAAAACTTCTCCATAGGTTTTAATGGGTCTTTGTCGCTCCTATTCTGATTGGCTGGTTTATGCCGACCAATCAGAAGAGCTTAAACAATTTGAATTACTGTATTTCCCGGCAATTCTCTCTATTGCAATTCCCTATGTAGCGCCGGTCTCGGCGACAAACGCGTTGTTCGGGGTTTTAACTGATTTATTTTTATTGAAGGTTTCAGCGCTTTATCTGAGAATGTTTTACACTTAATAAAAATATTTTTTTTTATTCATACTCCATGCCGCACGGCGCTGAGCGCCGAGATGGAATGGGGCCGATCTCACCACAGACTACAATGGGAGAAGTAGCTCGTGCTCTGATTGGCCGGGATAGCCTAGCCCCCGCTAGCTCAGCCAATCAGCTCTATTCTGCCTTTTTACTGTATTTTGAACTGTCCCGCCTTTGATTCTGATTGGTCAATAGTTCTCCATAGGTTTTAATGGTTCACTGTCGCTCCTATTCTGATTGGCTGGTTTCTGCCTACCAATGAGAATAGCTTTCAGAATTTGAATTACTGTATTTCCCGGCAATTTCCAATATCCTAATTCTTGAATTAGGATATTTGGAAAGTGATTTTGTTTTATGTATTTTTTATTTTTGAGGTTTCAGCTCTTTTCTGAGAATGTTGAACGCCTTTATAAAGGCGATTTTTGATTCATACTCCGCACCGACATGTGGAATGATTTCTCGCTGTTTTCCAGCCTGTCTCGCATCGGAACAGATTTTCGGCGCAGCCCCGCACTGCGCCTAAGTCCCCGCACTGCACCCCACACACTGGCGAGGCGCGGCGGACTTTTCCCCGCATGTATGAGTGCACTACCTCCGGCGGCGAATCTCAGGCGCAGCCCCGCACTGCGCCAAAGTCCCGCACTGCGCCTAACACACTGGCGAGGCGCGGCGGACTTTACATAGTATGTATGAGCGCGCCCCGGCCCCGACATAAATCAGGCGCAGATTTCGCCGGAAAACTAGCGGAAAAGCGCGCCCCGACCCGGCGAGCTTCATACATGTCGCCCTTAGTCTTAAAAGTAATGATAAAAGAAAGGGTCCGTCCACA
The DNA here is from genome assembly GCA_025379985.1 of Phyllomedusa bahiana. NCBI lineage: Eukaryota > Metazoa > Chordata > Amphibia > Anura > Hylidae > Phyllomedusa > Phyllomedusa bahiana. The sequence goes on along the minus strand of JAODAL010005534.1, from coordinate 80,734 downwards.
CGATAATAGTGATCTAAAATCAAATGTAAAATCATCCCCATTGACCACCAATAGAAAAAAGGTTTTGTGGTTCATACAAAAACATCTCCATGTCGAATCTGCAACCAAAACCCCATAGATATGAATAGGACTAATTTACTGACTATAAATCCATTGGAAAAAAGCAGCCTAAAATGCATACAAAACACTTGTTAAAAAAACACGTGATGTGGTTTTTTAACATTAGAATCCGATGAGTAAATTTTACTGGTCATGTGGACGTACCCTGAAATATTTAGTGAAATTCCAAAATTCAGCATCAAATAATCCAGAAAGTGTAATAACTTGGCATTGCGCCACAACATAATGAGACCAGAGATTAATCGGAAAAAACAATTAGTACATTTTCAATTATATTTTGGACTTCTAGGGTCCATGAAGGTTCTTCACTTTACTAAGACAGTTTGATTATGATTCAGTAACAGTCCAGTCCACAATATGTAGCAGTTCCTGTATAAAAGGAATTTTACTGTATTTTCTTTTTGTCTGTTTCATCTGTTTCTAGGAAATACAATCACTAATCAAATAATGGGAGTAATAACCATACAAAAAAGTGGGTATAATACAACATGTAAACACGCCAAGCAAAGCAGCACTACCCAAAACTATATAATAAACACAAGATGAATTCTATTATAATAAAAACGTATAGAGACAAATTAAAAAACACATTAAAAAAGTGGTGCTGGAGTACTGAAGGCACTACCACAATGTAAGTATCCCAATATGGAACATATTAGTACCACATAGTCCCACAGACTCAGTGAGAGTAAACCAGATGCAAGTAATACAACCCTGACATCAATTCATATAGAAAATACATATATATTGAAATACTGATATATAGTACTATGCACAATCATCAAATAAATAGAGAAAAGGGGATTGTCTCCTGGCATCATTTGGTCTGTATCCCCTTTTTCCTATTTATTTGATGATTGTGCATTGTACTATATGTCAGTATCTCAATATATATGTATTTTCTATATAAATTGATGTTGAGGTTGTATTACTTGCATCTCACTTGGGTTGTATTACTATGTGGTACTAATATGTTCCATATTGGGATACTTACCTTGTGGTAGTGCCTTCAGTACTCCAGCACCACTTTTTTATTGTGTTTATTATTTTGTCTCTATATGTGTATATTATAATAATATTCATCTTGTGTTTAATATATAGTTTTGGGTAGTGCTGTTTCTAGAAAAGCTGCGTGATTGCCTGATATTGATGTGCATGATATTGATATTAAATCAACCACAGTGAGGTGTCCTGTATTAGACGTACAGAGAAGATGAGCTCTGGCACCCACTCACCCATCCACATAAATGGGCATCGGATCCTTCAAAGTAAGAATTGTTGTATGTATTGGCTCTTTGCTCTGGTTTATAGTAGCCCCAGCCACAGGAATAAACACCCCTCATAGTAACCCAAAATGGTCCAATAGGTCCATTTTTCATTTTGTGGAATATACATACATTTTCCTCTTGATATCACACAAATTCATTAAAGGGAACCTGTCACATAGGTTGTGCCCGACTTGCTGAGGGCAGCACAAGCTAGTGTCAGACCTGCTGTTCCCAGCACTGTGTCCCTTATTCTGTAAGATGCAGCCGTTTTAGAGCATTTACCCCTCAAATCTTATTCATGAGTAGGTGTTAGCCCCACCCACCAAAGGCTAGCTCCGCCCTCTGACAGTTATTCACATGTTTCTACCTATTCAAAGTAATAGGGTTATCAGTTGAGGTGGGCGGGGCTAGCCTCCGATTGGCCAGGTTTGAAAAAAACTGACACTCTGAAGGACTCTTCGAATGACTCTTCTGGCTGAAAACTGCAGATTTGAGCATTAAATACACAAAAACTACAGCATCTTACAGAATAAGGGACACAGTGCTGGAAACAGCGGTCTGACACTACCTTGTTCTGTCCTCAGCCAGGGGGACATAACCTATGTGACAGGTTCTCTTTAAATTGATTTACTATATATGAAGCAAAGAATTTTTACATGAAGGATGAACAGTTAATAATGTCTACATAAATATACTAGGCCGTATAGTCCAATAAGCAACTTTTAACATTTCTTTCTTATCATTTTAATGCTTCCATTAATTTTTCATAGCATTCAATTAGCGTATACAAAAAAGATTAAAAAGATACCCTTCTTTCCTTATATATGTCCTGATACGATACACCAAGCGGTCCTTTTTTCGGCTTGCGTAGCCTAGAGGAAGTTCACAGCTCCATACCTGTGTAACTCATTCCGCCCACAGCTCACCGCACCTGCTACGTTTCAAGGGACACACCCCCTTTGTCAAGGTAACAATTTAATGCTGTAATATACAGTTAATAATGTCCCCATCTTGGCAATTGTTGGAAATCAATTATTCTGGTGACCTTTCCGGCTGTCACGATGGAATGATTTCTAATGCTCCATTGCTGGTCTTTAGATCGGAGCTCAGGCCCCTTCATGTAAAGAGACGGCCTATTGATTGAGTGAGTCACACAAGCTACAATCTCCAACAAGTAATTGTTTAATGGTGCTGCATAGATGAATGTGCTTTAATTACACAGAGTAAATATATCCTCGGCTTCAATCAGTACAACCACTGCATTTTGGTCGGTTTTTCAGTGGACTCAGTATTTTTAATCCGCCGAAAATCCGACCGTACCCGGCGCTGTGTAGCCCTCAGTAGAAAATCCATGTTGTAGTCTACACAGCACGGATTTTTTACTGAGGGTTTAATAAACCTAAACTGTTCGGTGGAATATAGAACATTTTGTATATCCTGAAGGACACCCGTCGGCTTCACCGAGCCCCAATGTACTGGGCTGCTGTGAATCTGTAATCCTACTGTTTTTGCACAAAAACGCCCCAAAAAAACGGCGATGCGGCGCAGTCCAACAATGTGAAAATGCTGTCGAATTTTGGATGGCATCTTCACATTGTTCATAGCCTAAGGAGGATGAACAATAACAGCTGCTTGGTCCTTTTTTTTCATTACATGAATTCGTAGCTTGAAGTATGCACTGACGTAGGTAGGAGCACCTTGTCATCTGCGACTCACACCTTCATTGTTCTGCATTCCTTAAAAGGCCAGAATTCACTAGCGCTCTTAGGTGATAGTAAAAATTGTGTAATACCTAAAATGGTTATATACCCTAAGGCTAAGCTCAGTGTGTATGCCACTGATTTCTGCCACAATGGATGAATGTATCCTATGGACCATGCATCCAAGTCTGGACATAACTGTGCAGTTCACATAGAAAATTTATGTCCATAAAAAACTGAGTCACTTTATAAGTACAGTATGTATTCCCTACCGGCACAGAAGACACCTTTCACAGTTTCAGGACAAGTGGTGCCCCTTTTTCAGAACTAGAGAAGATCCAATCGTTGCTTCAGGCATCAGCTCAGGTGACGACGAGGTCGAGCAATATCCAAGGAGCTCGGAAACAAGGTTGGTCTCTCCATAGAGAGGCAGGGTTGCAGGGGGGAGGAAGGATGGCTATACATTCTCTCCCACCAAAAAACCTCCGGAAGGTCCCAGAAGGGCACAGTGTCCCTAAAACCTGTGTCTTTGGCTGAAATTATAAAAACTCCTCATTTTGCCTGCCAGAAGGCCAGGAAGTATAGCTGTGTGCTCAATGGGAAGTGAAAAGCGAATGCATTGCAATATGCCATCTACTTAGGTGGGGTCAAACACCCATTGATTTTAGGCACCTCAGAGACACTACTCCAGGGGCACTTTGCATCTCTTGCTTTCAAATCGTCATGACTTCGATCTCGGGGTCCAGGTCACCTATACTCTACATATATAATACAGCTCCGCCTACACCCAGGACGAAACCCCAGTGTGCATTGTACCTGTCCTTAGTCAGAGGTCACTGCCTACCACTGATAGACCACTGTTTACTTTTGGATCACCTCTGGGGGTTTTGATTGGATTCAGTACTCTATATGTTATGCCTGTCCTGTTATGATGCTGTATTACGTTATGCCTGTCCTGTTATGATGCTGTATTGGATTTGGATACTTAACCAGGGGTGATTTCACCTTTATGCCACCTTTTATATTTGTAATCCAATGTCCAGTGTCTGGAAAAAATGTGTAGTGAAATTAAATCAACTGTGAGACCAAAGTCTCTGTTCTTTCTGATACATCTGGAGCCGGCTGAGCTTTTACTATGAGGGCTTGAAATGTGTAATTGTATAGTTATTATAGATGTAATGTTTCCAGATGCAGGTAAACTCTGCTCTATAAGCATGGATTAGGGAGCGCATCTACTCTAAGCTAAAGCAAACACAAGAAATTCTGTCTGGGAAAACTGCTAATAATTTTGGGGTTTCTATGGGAAAATCCCTTTAGATCAGGACAATATATGGCATTTGTCTCTACAGTCACTAGAATGGAACAGGAAATGTCCTCATCCTGGTCATGCTCTGCTCTTTTCATAATAGGAATCCCCCTTGTGATCACTGATCACACACCACTCTCATAGAGATCATAGGGATTGGGACTGTTCATTATTGTTGCGGTCTGGAAGACACTGGGCTTCTGTTTGCACTTGGCTGTCATCTAACCCGAGGTGTCTCGCAGTTATTTAGTCCATGCTTATTGATCTAAATATGGACACTACATTGATTACAATGTGCTTGTTTACAGAGGAGTAGAGAGACAGATAGGCATTGCAGGGTATATGGCTATAAGAAGAGATGACTGGGTTATCACCACTGAGAAGAAGGGAAATAGTTTACGGAGAGTAATGTTTAGCTAACAACTCCTAAAACAAACTAGCAATTCTGCCCATGAGTGTTAGGGGCCGTTTACACGGCACAGGACAAATACCGGTTTTGCGGCCGTCCTCACGGCCGCGGGGGGGGACAGCTTTTCTCCGCGATGAGCGGAGAACAGCCCTCCCCCCTCCCATCGACATGCACAGATTGCGTCCGGAAACCGGACGGAAGATTGTGCATGTACAATGTTTTGCCGCCGGTCCGCCGGGGACAAAACAGTCGGGCGGAAAACACGTGCAGTGGGGACTGCTGCACGGGTTTTCCATAGAGCACAATTGTGCTCATTTTCGGCCGGTTTTTCAGGCGGTCTGAAAAACCACAAACCGCCTGAAAATCCAGCCGAAAACCCGTGCCGTGGTGACATGCCCTTATGGACACTGACTGACAAGCACAAAATGCTCCTGTGGATAGTGGGGTATAAATGCTATTAAATAAATACAGGCAGTCCCCGGGTTACAAACGGGATAGGGACTGTAGGTTTGTTCTTAAAGGAGTTGTCTCATTACGAGCTTTCAGCCTGTCAGTGTCCCTGGTAAGTTGAACTGAGGGGCGTGATTCTTGGTCTGTCTGTTCTGCTCCCTCTCCCCCCTCCCATCAGCACACAGGCAGCTACGTAACTTCTATACAGGGGGGGAGGGGGTTTGCTCTCAGAGTTCACCCTGTGTCTGCCTGCCTAGGTCTGTTGCAGGAGAGGGCTGATCTAGGAGTGTAGAGAGGAATATGAAGCTGTGTGCTAATAGAGCAGAGGGGATGCATGTGTTCCTATATCCTCTGCTTAGCTTACAAGTCTCCACATCTCCAGCAACAACAAGGGCAGTGTTACTATACTCAGGATGTGTCCCTAATACAGGAGAACATAAAGTATTCACATGCCCCCTGATCTGTATAGTATTAGTATAGTCACAGTTCCAAAGACATATCAATGATTATAGTAACAGACAGGGTCACTGCTGTCACATCTATCTGTGTATAGAGGCAGAGGAAGCAGGCACACACAGGGTTAATCCAGGCAGTTAAGGACACAGACCCCAGAGTCTCCTCCCCCTCCCCTCCACTACAGAAGCATTCTGTGCGGGAGGGGCTCTCTGCTCCGACCTGTCTTCAAAGGTGATGAGTCATTCAGACCTGACAGCCAGTAAGATAAGGATCAACAGGTCAGCTACTATAGAGATCTGAGAAGCTGATGTAGTAATACTAACAGGGCTCGCTCAAAATCAGTAGGACATTTGTAATGAACATATATTGCACAGCTGCTTGTTTTTTAAAGATCTTTAAATTAAAACCCAATCATTGTAGCGAGCCAACCCCTTTAAGTTGAAATTGTATGTAATTAGGAACAGGTACATTTATTAAATTTAACTCCAGCACAGAAGGTTTTTTTTTTAGTTTTGGATAGTGCAGGGAACAGTTTTTACATTTGTTTTGCTGTCTGTGCACTTTTTTAGAAGATTTCACCTAACGTTCTGTATCTCATGTGCAGCTGTGGCATGCTGGCACTTGGTTATCATGGGGCGGGACTCAGTGTTGAATGTCAGCCACGCCCCATAAGTCTCCGTTTGTAACTAGGGGACGTATGTAAGTCGGAACGATATAAGTCGGGGACTGCCTGTAGTATAAAAATATGGTGTATATTGCGCAATCTCCCCTGTATGGTACTGTGACTTTTCTGCATACTAGTGTAAACTGTTTTTTATCCAATGTGCAGTTATGTACTAAACAAGTCCTCACCTTACAAATAGTTGGTATGTGAGTGATTGTCATCATTATCCTGCACCTGTATAACTTCTCCCATGTAGCATCAGGGCTTTTATTACCACCATCTGGGAAGGTCTTTTTGTCCAGTCATTGTGCAGTATTTTTGTGATTTTAAATAAATGTTCCATTAAACTGCGAATTTTTTTGTTAATTGCAAATAAAGTTAGTGTTTGGACTCACAAGACAATCTTTGACGTGTTATAGGCTTGCATATAATATATTTTGATATGCAGTTTTCCCTCTGATACTGGGAAACAATGAGTGTCTGTATTTTGTGTTGTGCACTTGGAATTGAGATGGATATTAATTATTTCGGAAAATCTATGGTTCTATGAAGATGATTAAAAGTTTGCAGTTTTTAAAATATGGCTGACAAGCTGCTCTTCTGTATGCAGTATATTTCATTATGCTGAGAGTTTCACTTCCTTATCACCTTCCCCCAAAAGATTCTGCTTATTCCTTCTCTCTCAGTATTATGGCTTATCCAGGACTGTGTGTTCCCCATAAGTAGAAACATGACTACTTGTTGCTTTAGCTTTAAAAGGTCATACTCAGCACTTTTTGTCAGTAAACAGGTGAGTTCATTGTCTTGTCAAATAGAGATGCTACCTGTTTGATGTCAGGTGTCATTTTTATCGGCTATACATGAATTTGAAAACTGGCACAACGAGGGTTAAGGTGCATTTTCAGCCTTATCAGAATATACTGAACTACCCGTTTAATCGAATAGTACGAGTGTCATCAATTGGCTGTAAACCAGCACTCCACTTAACCATATAACTGGCACCCTATATAAACCTTACCTATGTGTGATTGTTATGCGAGCAATCACCCCATTCTCCACCTCCCATGGATAACAGGTGTGGATGTTTGTATATTAGTATTTTTGCACTTAAGGGGTTTTACCTCAAAGGCATTTCATGCCTGTTTTGTCCTGCTTCAGCTTTCAGTGTGTTCAAAAAAGGTGTATATGATTTGTTTGAACTACATATCATGTGACCCAGCAGGCTTTACATCACCATGATTTTAGCACTTCTGCCTTTCAGTATAGGGGTTCTAGGTTCAAATCCCTGAAGGAACCTAACGTGCATTTTCTTTTCTCAGTGCACATACCTGATTTAGGCTTCTTTTTTACTTTTATTTATTTGCACTGTTTGACTAATTTCTAAGGAGTATAGAGTACGGGAGCAGAATGACAGCACGTGGGGTTGAACACTCGCTCAGCAGTGAGTGTGTGTGATTACTAAGCAGGGAAGAGACTGACAATAGCTGCCTGAGAGGAGTGATGTGGCCAGGACTAAGGAGCTCTTGTTACTGGTCATATCCCCTGGAGACAAGCTGTACACTATGGATGCCTAAGGCAGCAACTAAAATAAAAATGAGACAGAATTTTTAATAATGATGAATGGTGAAAATGTTCATTATTTAATTTACACGCTTCTAACCTCACTTTTACATTATAGTAAGACCCCTTTGAAGGGACACTACCATCATTTTTTTTTCACATATTAACAAGCAATGTGTGACTAAAATGGATTTTTTTTCAAATTGGTAGGTATTTTGTATATAATTTTTTTTTCTTAATTCCCCTATATACAGAATTTCTTTCTGTGAGCCCCCAGCAGTGAGAGGATTGTTTGAAGGTCCTTTTTTCAGGCTGGCTATGAGAAGTATAAGTATTATCAGCAGCGTCTCATAAGTGTGAAGAAACCCCCTCCACAGTTCAGAAAAAGATCGCCCTATTTTCCTTTAATCTACTGCTGGGCATTGCCTAATGATCTAGTGGTCTGGTTTAATCTAAACTATTCTTGTTGTGAGAACATGAGAGCAATCATTATTATATTACCTGCTATTTGTAATGAGACAATACAGAGATAAGCAGCAGCTGAAGTAAATATAGTCTGCCCTGCCATTCAAAAGTTTTCTCTCACAACCAAAGAATGACAATATTTTCTATGTAATTTTTAGTTGCATAGGACTGCCAAAATAAAAATAAAAAAATGCTCTTTTCTAATGGAAGAGTCCCTTTCAGCAATCTCCCCTGTATGGTATTGTGACTTTTCTGCATACTGGTGTGAAATGTTTTTTATCCAAAGTGCAGTTTTGCAGTAAACAATTACCCCCCTCATGGATAAGTACGTGAGGTATTCTGCACCTGAGTAACCTCTTCCATGTAGAACTGGGGATTTATTGTCTGCTACTGGGAATGTTTTTTGTTCTGCCATTGTGCAACGAGTATGACCATAGTTTTGTGATTTTTATGTAAATAATTTTCCATTTTTCTTTTAATTCTTGGTATAAATATTTGCTACAGGTTCACCTAAGGTAAAGCCGGCTCTTGGTATAAGACTTGGTATAAAATTTTGTAGACATAACACTCTAATTTTGTTAGGGTCCACTATCAGTCACATTTCTATAGATACAACTAGGTCTCTATTTACAGCCCATGCTGCCCTAGGGACTGATTAAATATACCCCATTGAACTTGCATTCCTATATTGTGGCTGCTGCATGCAGAAAAAAAAGGTCACATGCGGCGGCCAAGTGGTGCACAGTTTTTAGGTAATACTCCAGATTTACAGACCTTTGGCCCCTGTGCCCTGTAAATGAGTGTCATTTTTTTTTTTCTTTTTTCTTTTTTTTTTTACCCTTTTTGTTTGCTGCTGCTTTTTATATTCAACAACCACTGGGACGTAAAGGAGGGTCAAGCAAGTAATGACTGTCACTGCTTGGAACCCAGACAGCCCTCTGTGCAGCTTGGGCCAGTGCTGATTTTGCTGCATGCAGTTCCCACTATGGCTACGTCTACAAGGCAGTGATCTGACTGTACATCATCCCCATAGACTTCAATAGAAAATCCAAGCTCTAGTCTACACAGTTTGGATTATCTGAGGTTGGATTTCAAAACTGAAATCCATTCAAAAATACTTAGAACATGTTCTATAATCTGTCGTATGTCACCTGAAAACGGTGGATTATAGGTCAGTTCGATGTTAATGGGCCGAACGAAATGCTAAAAACGACTGCAAAGTCTGCACAAACACGGTAAAAAACGAAGAGTAATTGTATAATACTGGTCAGATTCACTAACAGCATCCAACGCTATTCTCAAATTGCCGTGTGCATGTAGCCTATGACTGTGTTGCGTTCCAAGCTGTGGCAGTCATAGTACAGTTATAATGCTACATTCACCGGCCCACATTTACTAATGCATATCAGCTGCAATTGTGGCATAAACTGCACCATAAAGTAACGGATAAGTGGTGCAGCATGTTGCAAGTTCATTTAGACAGATTTAGGAGTAGACAGCAGACATTAAAATCTATACAAACATTGAATTTATGAAACATTTAAATTGCAACAACACTCTCTTTTCTACATCCGTGAAACAGAGATTTTTATTGCACATTTTGATCAAGTGTATGCCCACTCAGCACATCAAGGTTATCTTATTAGGCAGGTCCCTGTCTCTATGGTGCATGTAGATGAGCGGTTGCCTCCACCTTGGCCATGCACACCACCCATCTGCCTGAGGTCCTGATAGTGAATGGAGCTTGTTGCTTTGAATACATGGAGGCTTTGGCCCAAAGGAGAGGCAAATTTACAGCTAGGGACTCGCCTGATAAGACTGACATGGTATGTAGGCATACATAATCAAAATGTGCACTGAGGACCTCTGTTTCATACATGTTGTAAAGATAGCACTAATGCAGTTTAAATGTTTAATGAATTCAGTGTTTGGACTGGTTTTAATGCCTGCTTTATGATTGTCATGAAGAAATAGTTTTTTGCGTCACTGCCAAAACGGCTCTCACCAGTTTTGTTGGGATGTGCTGCCTAATTCTTGTCTCTTTTTTGTCTCAAAAGTCGGCATGGCTTCACAGGAAAGGGGGCCTGGCTACGATACAACATTCTGCATCAAAAATCAGGCACAAAATTTTGGTGCAAAATAAGCCAACCAACATTTGGTTGAAAGGCGGCAGACAGGTCAAAAGATGTGCATTTTTAAATGCCTGTCTAAGTTTATGCTAATTTTGGACCACAATAGTAAATGTGCCACACTGTATTCCCTACAACTCAGCACCATCATTAAGTGGCCCTCCCTGTGTGCCAATGGTAAAGAGCAAATGATAGCTACAAACAGGGCAACTACACTCCAATGGATCATATTTGTTTCTAGAGATAAGTGTTGCCCAATGTATGTTCTAAACCCACCATGATGTTTTTGAATGTCATGGTAGGGTTCAGGGAATATGGAGTGGGCTCACTTGCTGAGCCCACTCCATACGCAGCGGGTGCCGGCTGTGAGATGACACCCGCCACTAATAGGCAAAGATTGGAGCCGGCTCCAATCTCTAGTGTTTACCTCCTTAGATGGTCCGGCACTTGCGGCCACAGCATCTAAATGAATGAGAAACGGTGCTGCACACTCCCCGCAGCATGAGGTCAAGTCTTTTATCGCTGCCATGTTTCCGGTTTTTCTACTTCCTGCCTCAGACAGAAAGCAGTAAAACTGCCATCTGTGTTCACCCTTCTGCATTGTTCATGCAATGCAAGAGGGTGTACTAACGATCAAGCCCCTAGTGGTCAAGTACCTTAGGGAGACTCAATGTACAAGTAAAAAAAAAAAATAATAATAATGTTTAAAAGTGTAAAAGAAAATATATATTAAAAGTTTGTCACCCCCTTTTTGCTATTTTACAAAGAAAAGAATAATAAAAAGTTAGACACAATTGGTTTCGCCATATATGCAAAAACTCTGATCTATTAAAATGTAACATAAATTTATCCTGTACGCTAAACACAGTAGAAGAAAAAATTCAAAACGCCAAAATTGTTGGTTGTTTGGTTACCTCACGTCCCTTAGGGGTATGTCCATACGGCTTATTTTGGCGCACATTTCGGCGTGTATTGCGTGTTATACGTGGAGAAATGCGTGCCACAATTACAGTAATTCATAGCTCTTTTATAGAGTTGTCCACGTGGGGCAAGAATTGACATGTCAATTGTTCGTGCCGATTACGCACCGCTGACCATGCAGGTCAATAAAAAGTACACTTCAGCCAGCAAAAAAATGCACCCTCAGTCAGGTCCATGGGTTGAAGAAAATGGTGCTGCGCCACAAATTTAAAACATAGAAAATATTTGTTTTGTTTTTTTACGGCACTAAAACATAATGAAAACCCTACAAATTTGGTATTGCCAGAATCGTATCAACCTGCAGAATACAGGTAACACATTTATACTTAAGAGTGAACAACGTAAAAGCATAACCCCTGCAAATGCAAACATGGCCAAAGTACGTTTTTATTCACATTTTGCCTCACTTAGAATTTGCTTGCTCTTTCCCTGTTTATTCTATGGTACGGTGAATGACACCACAAACTAATTTGATGAGAAAAAAAATACTTACACCTTAAGGGGTTAAATAGAAAAGTTGGTCATTCTGAAACTATTGAAATGAATGGGACCTTCAGATGGAGTGATGCTCCTTTTAGCTGGATAAAATTTTGACATCCCCTCTAATTTCTTTGCCTGCAATGGGATTCCCCCCTCTTCTCCTCTCTACAAAAGGAAGAGAGGTGTCCAAGTAATTCTTGAAATTGCGCAATTAGCTCTTTTCCTCTTTGCTTTATGCTCGCCAGTCTTCATCAGAAAAATGTTGAATATATGTTTTTCTGTCACCTCCCTTTCTGTGTTGTTGTCTACATCCGGGTTGAGTTTCTCTGTGGTATATTACTCTGCTTACGCATCTGTTATATAAAAATGGAGGTGGTGTTCCATTGTAGATTGCAACTGATTTCCGCCTTACATCTGTACAACCACAGCCCAGCCCCCACTTCTGCCACCTGCAGAACCCTATATGCTCTACCTCAGTATTAAGTTATTTCCTGAACCTCACACATCCCACCAGGCACCACAGAGTTCCACCACTTCCGATTAGCGCAGGAAGTGTTGTTATTTCCTGTGTAAATCTGCCGAGAAAAGAAGCGTTTGAAAGGACAATGTTCCATTCTAAAACACTGGTAGGCCCAGCGCAAAGATATCCTGAAAGGGCATCCTCTCTAATCATTCCTGTATCATAAGCATTTGTAAATCACAAAGGTACAGCACCTCTACCCCACTCGTGCTGCACCAAGATGTAGAAGGTCTGTTGAAGGTCAGCCCTCAGAGCTGCTGTATACAGTGCTAGCAAGCAACTAAGGCCATGTCTACACAGCACAGGATTACAGTCAGATTTGTAAGCGGATTCAGTATTTAGAATCCACAAAGATCTGACTGTAACCCAGTGCCCATAGACCGCAATAGAAAATCCAGGTTCCACACAGCTCGGTTTTTATAAGGTTAAATTTCAAATGGAAATCCGCTCAAAAAACTGACAACATGTTCTATAAAGCTATGTCTCCACAGCACTGGTTTCTGGTCAGATTTTTGGTTAATTCAGTATTTAGACTCTGCTGAAAATCCAACTTTAAACAGTACCCCATAAACCGCAACAGAAAATCCACGCGGAATTTCTACTGTCGGATTTCGCAACAAAAAATGCGGTACGGAGTTAAATTGACTCAGATATTCGACTGTATTTCAACATTAGAAGTATAGACATATACTACTACACCGGAACACGACAGATTGTAGAACAGTTTTACGATTGACGGTGCCCGATACCCGGAAGCCGAGACAACTACCGGGACAAAAACTAAATCCAACTGTAAAATACTGTTCGGATTCTAATTAGAATCCGAACACTATTTTACAGCGTGCCATGTAGATCAGGCCTAATAGTTTACCCCGTGGTTTGTCCATTAGTCTTAAAAAAATGCCCTGCCAGTCAGAGAGCTTCAATCAGAGAGTAAACTCCTTTAATACTGTGAGACCTTCAAGCGGTGGTGCCAACGATGGATAGGTGATAAATGTCTGATTACTGAGTGTCCCACAGTTGGGACCCCCAGCGATTGCTAAGATGGTGGCCCCTACAACCTAGGCTTTATACAAAGCAGTGATTGAACATGCCCACAGCTGCTCAACTTGAAGTCTTTGGAACCCATGAAGATAGCTGAGTGCTGTATTCTTCTGTCTCTGTTGGTCCCATTCATTTCTGAATGGGGCAGCAGTGTGCCCGTTCGATGGGCAGCAAGGAAGGACATGGGATTAGAGGTTACCTTTTTAGCAATCACTGGGAAGATGCACAATAAGAAAGGATGGAGGACTCGTGGTGGTCCCCATTTCAGTTTGGGTCCTAGCATTAGGACCCCCAGCGATTAGGCAATGTGGATAGGTGATAAATGTCATTAGAGGTGTATTGGCTGTGTTCATTAGCACAGATATTTAACATTCCAGCAGGATTTTTAAAGGGTTCACTGGTTTTGTGTCATGTATGGATGAGATAGTTAACATGTATACAGGAATGGAGACATAAATGATGTTGCTTTTTTGCGCCTAGATAATTTTTTACACTTGGTTTGCGGTGGTCTTATGAGGTCACCACAGAAAACACGAGTACTGTAGGGGCTCATCAGGTGTGAGTCTCATTCATGAACAGGAAGGTGTCGTTTCCTTGCACATGGTGGAAGGGCTGGTGTGGGTGTCTGTGTGACAGTCTGATTATCATGATGAGAAACCACATACTCCTCCACTTACCAGGCGACATCAGAGTAACTTCCTTGAAACGGCAACTGAGAATACTGACACATCAACCACACAGTGACACCGGGATAAATCATCAATTACACATTACTGGAAGGTCATGTGCTTACTATCATAATGCTACTACTACTGTTTCAAATACTAATATATATCACCTAATCATGAGGGTTGTTGTGCTGACATGATAGGCTGAGATAAGGGTGGCTCAGCACATCATAAGCTTAGATACACATTATATCAGTATCAGAAAACTGGCACAGCCTCATTCATACATCTTGCCCATAGTTTGTAAGGCAAAAAAAGATAGACGTCCATTAAGTTCAGCCTATTGTGCTAAAGTGTTGATCCAGAGGAAGGCAAAAACCCAATTGTCTTCATTTTAGGGGAAAAATTTCTTCCCGACTCCAATCTGGCAATCATAATTAATCCCTGGATCAACAACCCTTCTCCAGAATCCTGGTCATTATAACTTGTTATATTACATCTAGAAATGTATCCAGACCCATCTCCAGAATCCTAGTCACTATAACTTGTATATTATTACACACTATAAATGTATCCAGGCCCTTCTGGAACTCTGTTAGTAAATTCACCATGACAAGTTCCTCTGGCAGAGAGTTCCATAGTCTCACTGCTCTTACAGTAATGAATCCCTTTCATGTTTATGTAGAAATGTTCTTTCATGTAGACGTAGAGGACGCCCCCTTGTTCTCCATACAGTCCTGGATATAAATAGATCCACAGCACTAAGCAGACCCGAAACGCGTCAAAGTTATGTGAATTCGTTCAATGTTTTTTATCTCTTTCTTAACCATGGGACAATAAAATTTACAAGTTTTAATTTACCGAGTGCTGAACAGATCTTGTGCTTCGATTATTATTTTTATTATTATTTTCAGTGAGATCCTCCAGGATAGCATCTCTTAGAAAACCTTCAAACATTTTACCCACAACAGAGGTTACAATTACCGGCCTATGGTTTACAGGATCACTTTTTGACCCCTTTTTGAATATTGGCACCACATTTTGCTATGTGCTAATCCTGTGGGACATACCCCGTTATTATACAGTCCATAAATATCATGAATAGGGGCCTATCTATCACATTACTTATTTCCCCTAGGACATCAGGATCTAGGGATTTGTCTATTTTAATTTTCTTGAAGCGGAGTTGCACTTCTTCCTGGGTTAGACAGGAAACGTTTAAGGTGGAGTTTACCTCATCCCTCTGCTCATCAGCAGGAAGGTCATTTTCCTTGGTAAATACAGTGGAGAATAAATTGTTTATTAGATTTATTTTGTCTTCATCG
Source organism: Phyllomedusa bahiana (assembly GCA_025379985.1). Classification (NCBI taxonomy): domain Eukaryota; kingdom Metazoa; phylum Chordata; class Amphibia; order Anura; family Hylidae; genus Phyllomedusa; species Phyllomedusa bahiana. Next base: position 65,189 of record JAODAL010005534.1, on the reverse strand, counting down.
CCCTCTACAATACCTCTGTTGCGAATGGCACCTTCGCTCCCCTGCCTGTGCCCCGGCATCTGCAGCAAATGCCGCCGCTGCCCGGGTGTCAAGCGCAGGGCCGTCAACAGAAATTTCAGGGCCCCATACAGCTGGAGCAACTGGGCTCCCCCCTGTAAACCCCGCCCCCAGCAACCTGATTGCCCCGCGCCCAGCAAAAAAAACGGCCTCTAGGACATAAATCCATTTTACCACATAATACAGTATGCAAAAAAGAACTGTATTGTGTAGTACAATAGCAAGGGAGTCACATATCTGTCTGTCTCACACATTTGTCAGTCTAACATATCATAGACACAGGGCTAAGTAGCTCCATCCATATCCCCCACCACCCACATACAATATCCCCTCCACCCACATACAATATCCCCTCCACCCACATACAATATCCCCTCCACCCACATACAATATCCCCCTCCACCCACATACAATATCTCCCTCCACCCACATACAATATCCTCCATGTTTCCTGTACGCACCTCACCACCTTCAAATAAACACCAGCAAATACAAGTGTAACTCCTATCACCGGGTCAGGTCCCTCACTTTTAGGCTATGTTCACACGGCTTAAATTGACGTATTTCATCCCGTAATTACCGTGCGCAGTGCGCAATTACGGCTGAATATGCCCAGTCATTACGGTAATCCACAGTCTCACAAGAACATGGATTACGTCCCTCCGCTGCCGGCAATACAATATCCCCCTCCACCCACTTTTAAATTCCCCCTCCCCCCCAAATACAATATCCCCCGTCACCCCCCTACAATATCCCCCTCACCCACTCAATACCCCCTCCCCCCAATACTATACCCCCCTCCACCCACATACACCCCCCACCCACATACAATACCCCCCTCCACCCACTTTCCTTTCCCCCTCCACCCCATACATACCCCCCCTCACCCCAACAATTATCCCCCTCCCCCCAAATAAAATACCCCCCTCCACCCACTTCAATACCCCCTCCACCCACATAAAATACCCCACCCCCCACTACAATATCCCCCCACCGGCCCAATAAAATATCCCTCCATGTTTCCCTTGGTCACGCACTCACCACCTTCTAAATAAACACCAGAAGAAAGTAAAAATGTAACTCCTTCACAGGGTCAGGCCCCTCACTTTTAGGTTGTTCAACGGTTAAAATTGGACGTATTTAGTCCGAAATTACGTCCCGGGGAGTGGCAAATTAGGGGGAATATGTCCCAGTCATTACGGTAATCCACAGTTTCACAGAGAACTATGGATTACGTCTCCTCTCGCTGCTCGGCGAATACGCCGAGGGGGGAGATAAGTGACATGTGAATTACCAGCGGCGTAAACGCGCCATTGGTAATGCAAGTCTATTTGTCGGCGAGGTGCCGGCCCCCCGCTCCCGCTCATGCCCCGCCCCCGGCCACACGGCGTAATTGCGTAGCGTAATTACGCCCTGCATTTAAGCCGTGTGAACCTAGCCTTACAATCAAGGACACATGTACGCTGCCACTATACCTGCGCCAATATAACCTACAACACCACCATATGGAGACCACATAGACGTCCAACACCAGCTCAGGTCACATCACATTACAGTGAATACAGCAGTGATCCAGTATAGAAGTAAAATAACCCCTGAAATCAGGTACTCACCAGAGACGTCCTATCTGTTGAGTCGTTCTTCTTCCCTTCTCTTCTCCATCTGTTCCACACCGCCATGATGACTTGTCCCGGCCACACCCCATCCCTGCAGAAATTACACACAAATATCTTAGAATCCTCAATTTTCCAGCATTTCTTTACCTATTCCCACCTCTGTACAAACTTCCCAGGGGTGAGAGAGCGGGTACAAGCCATAACTTAGAGGCCTAGTATCCTAAAAGGTTGGAGGGTGGGGAGAGAACTAACCCCCTGGAGATAATGCTACAACTATGGGCTGCTCCCCTCACAATTACATTACCAGGTAGGTAGACAAGACCCTAGGTAGGTTGGCAAATGTGCAAGGCCCCAGGTAATTAGATAGGCCCTATTTAGGTAGGTAGACCCCCACTGGATAAGTTGGTAGGCCAGCCCCAGGTAGGTTGGTGGGTACCTAGCCATGAGTCCCCTTTAGTTTGTAGGCAGTCAGGGCCCCCTTTAGTTTGTAGGCGGCCAGGGCCCCCTTTAGTTTGTAGGCGGCCAGTGCCCCCTTTATGTTTAGGTAGAGTCAGGGCCCCCTTTATGTTTAGGTAGAGTCAGGGCCCCCTTTATGTTTAGGTAGAGTCAGGGCCCCTTTAGAGTTAGGTAGTCAGGGCCCACTTTATCTTTTGGTAGCGTCAGGGCCCCCTTTAGAGGTTAGGTAGCCAGGGCCCCCTTTAGAGTTAGCTAGCCAGGGCCCCCTTTAGAGTTAGCTAGCCAGGGCCCCCTTTAGAGTTAGCTAGCCAGGGCCCCCTTTAGAGATAGCGAGCCAGGGCCCCCTTTAGAGATAGCTAGCCAGGGCCCCCTTTAGAGATAGCTAGCCAGGCCCCCCTTTAGAGTTAGCTAGCCATGGCCCGCTTCCTTATATATAAAAAAAACCCAAAAAAACAACCACTTACCTCGCTCCCGCTCCTGGCCGCTCCTGCCGGCATCTACAGGTGCCCTGCATAGGCGGCGCGGTCATGTGACATCACCGCGCACCTACGTCAGCAGTAGGGGCCGGCGCCTGGCAGGGTTAAGGCCTAACGCCTTACACCTGCCAGGGCGATCAGCGGAGCGCAGCGCTAGCGGCGCTGTGCTCCGCTGACACCGCGCAGCCCCGGGAGTGGAGGACATTAATCCCCGACTCCCGGGCCCCTGTCTCTGAGCGCTAGGGACACAGGGCCCGGACATGCAGAGACCGGATGCGGCGGCCGGGCCCCAGGGAGCGACGGCCCTAAGTCCGGGGCCCACAGCAGCTCGGGGCCCACACTGTGGGCCAGTCCGAGCCTGGTTCGGCGGCCGTGCCGCCGGGCCCCGCTTTATCATGAGCTGTACCGGCTGTACCCCCTGTACGGCGGCCCTGGTCGGGCAACGGTATGCACTCGCTCCCCAGCGCGCCATTACTCACCCGGCCGTGCTCCTGTCTGTCAGCATCCTCCTCCTGCCCGGCATGGGCAACCCTGCTCTCTAGGGCGCACACGCGCCAGCTCTGTGACATTTAAAGGGCCAGCACGCCGGTAATTGGATAATTGCCGGGTGCTGCCTCTATATTACCTGGGCGCTTCCGCCCACTTCCCGCCGGATCTTGAGTGGCCGGTTGCCTACTGAGACAGTGTTAGTTCAAGTCTTCGCTATATGCCTTGTAACGAACCTTTTCGCCTACGTCCTACGACCACGAACCTTTGCCGCCTGTCCTGACCTTATTGCCTGTCTCCAACTACGAGCCTGCCTTACGATTTTGTACCACGCTAAACCTCGGCTGCCACCAAAAGCAAGTCACGTCAGGGGAGGCGACCCGGTCGACTCCCGCCGCAGCAAGTCCATCCCGCTTTGCAGCGGGCTCTGGTGAAAACCGGGACCTACTTAGACTCCGCTCCCTGGCGTGGCTTGCACCATCGCCTGTGGCGGTCCGGACAAAATGCTCTATTCAAGGATAAATGGAAATTTATTATATTGTGGTCACTATTTCCTAGGTGCTCCCCAACCTGAACCTTTGTTATTTTATTAGGTCTGTTATTCAACATTAAGTCCAGTAGGGCCTTTCCTCTAGTTGACTCCTGCACCAGTTGGGAAAGGTAATTATCAAAAAAAAAACTGTTTCCTTTATGAGAGCTGCAGGTTTCAGTTTCCCAATTTACATCTGGGTAATTAATGTCACCCATAATAACAACCTCATTATGATGAGCTGCCTCATCTGTTTGTTTGAAGAGTTCATCTTCCATGGGTTGTGTTATATTTGGGTGCTTATAACATATCCCTAGTAGAATTGTATTATTGTTATTACCCCATGTATATTTACCCATGATAAGTCCACATGCTTATTTCTTGTATCTATATCTTCCCACAGCATTGGCTTCAGACAGGATTTTACATAGAGACACAAACCTCCGCCCTTCCGATTTTTACGATTTCTCCTAAAGACATTGTAACCCTGTGAATTGACCACTCAGCCGTAGCTCTCGTCCAACCATGTCTCAATTTGTCATATTTGTCTACAGCAATTCTAATTCATGTATTTTGTTGGTGAGACTCCTAGCATTGGTCATAATGCATGTTCCCTGTAAAAATAACAATTCTGGAGCCTCTTCTCTTATAACTCTGTGTTGTGCTGTTCTTTTCTTATTCGTTCTAGAAATGTTTTACTGAATCTGTCAGCTGAGGTTCCTTTCAGAGCTCCTGGCACAGATTCCTTCCAAAATGACGGAAGAGATAGCTATTCTTTAAGAGGTTTTCTCACTACAAAGATTAGCTTTCAACATAAAGGGGCAGTTAAATGAAGACTTTTTCTAAATACATTAATCAATTGATCTTACTATAGTCATGAGACAAGAGCATTTTTATGTGCTCTGAAGTGCACACAGATCTTTATGTTTACCTGCAAACCAGACGGACATCTGTTATCTGATTAGCTGGCAGCTAAACCCAAGGTTGACATCAGTAATTTCAAGGCTTGCATAAGAGAGTGAATGTGCTTGTTTGCTACGCGTTGTGTGAATAAAACTACAACTACTGCACAAAAACAAGGTGTCCCGTGCATCGATTCTTCTACATTGTGGCTTCTGCCTTTCCACTGAGCACTTGATAACTTGATTTATGGAGTGCGATATCCTCCCTCCTATCATTGACAAGAAACGTAGGTAAAGACAAAGGGCCTATAGCAATCAGAGGCCAGCTTTCATTTTTCGATAGCGGTATAAGAAATGAAAGCTACTGTAAGCTTTGACTGCTTTCTATGTGCAACGAAGATAATGTTAGTGTTAAACAGTTTTGGTAAATGAGGCCCAAAGTTTTCAATTCATGTTTTAAAGTCCAATTTTGTTTTGCTAAGGCAAAAATAAACAGTAGAAGCAATGTGCCTAATAAATACAGAACTATCACCTACCCAGCTGGGCTCTAACCAAACATAAGGTTCTCTCAAAGAGCAAACAACACTGTTATCCTTAAATCAGGTTATTCACACCAGTTACTTGTGACTTCTAGGCTCTGACCCCAAGTCTACCCTAACTGTGGACTCTGAATGGTCCACTAATGGTCTGGCAGCTAAACCCAAGGAAGACATCCGTAATTTCAAGGCCCCGTACAGCCGAAGTGTCTGGGCCCCTCTGCTCGTTATCACTTCCTATTATGTCTGCACTACTATCTTCTATGGGTTTGCATTGCAGTATCCGCCAGGTTACCTTTTGGTCATGGTACCCTGACGGATACCTCCATTGGGAGATTTAGGCTATGTCTACACAGCACTAGATTCTCGTCGGATTCAGTATTTAGAATCAGCTTAAAATCCAACTGTACCCAGTGCTGTGTAGATACTAATGTAAAATCTGTGCTGTAGTCTACACGGAAGAGATTTTTTCCAGTCGGTTCTAAAATCAAACCTATTGGATCTTCCTCAGCATTGTTGTTGGATTCTGTACATGTATGAGAACGGGGCTGCGCCAGAATTCTGGCTTCAAAAAGATGTAGTAGACCAGTTCTATAGATGTATGAACAGACATACTCCAAACCTTTGCACGATAAGTGCCTCGGCACCGCGCCAAAGAAACTTTTAATGTGCCAAAGTTTTGGGGCGTTCTGGGGCGTCGCACCACATTAGTAGAAGTAGACACATTTATGATTCTTTGACGCCAAAACTTTGGTGCAGAACAGTAAGAACAGCCAGACCAGGTGGTTCCTGAGCCAGACTTGTCGTATTGGCACTAGACTGCACCTGTATGTATGACCCGCAGAAGAACAGGTTCATACATTCTGGCGCAGTGATTTAGTCTATCTGTGCAAGAATTCATACATTTCGCCCTCAATGCACAGGGCAGATGGCAAATCTGCATCAAAAACCGCGGTCCAGCAATGTTAAAATGCCATTGGATTTTGTACTGCATTTTAACATTGCTGTGTAGACATGGCCATACAGTATGTATTCTGCACAGCAAGCTTGCACTAAATTACAGTTTAATACATGCAAATGGAGTTTTGAAAACAATATCCACATATATAGGACATTTTCCACACAGAGAAACGAGCAACATTGTAGATTTTTAAATCCTCAGCATCTTCAGTCTGTTTCAGAAATGCCACGGAACTACACTGTGGATTTTAATATATAGGGGTGAAATCTGCAATGAATCCATAGCAAAATTCTTAAATGTTCTGGAATGCCAGCACTTAACCACTTCCTGACCAGGCCCTTTTTTTTTTGCTTTAGTACATGTAGATTTTAAAGCTATAACTCTTTTATTACTCTTTTTAATTCAAATCATATTTTTTTTGCCTTTTCTCTACACAAGGCTTTATTTTTATTTAATTTGTTACAATTTTTTAAATATTAGATGAAAAGGTAAAAAATCTCATTTCTGCTAATCATTTGAAATTTTTTCTATTTCTTATATGAGAAAAAAGCACCACTAAAATAGGTTTTTAAATTGAGTCCCCTTATTTGTGATGGCTGCTTTAATACAGTTGATTTTTCTTTTTAGGTTTTGAGATTATTGGGGATTAGGCTAAAAGTTGTGGTTTGGGCTGTCAATGTTTTTTTTTTTTTCTTTTTAATTTATTTATTTTACTTTTTTTGTGTAAATTTTCCTTTGTCTTTATTGTATTTTACACATTGTGCCTCCTATAAAGTCAGAGACAGATCTTTATGGGGCGGTTTTACAACAGATTTTTTATGCTGATTTACAGCCCCCTAACACTTATTGCAGAGCTGTTAAGACCCATCAGCTCCTGCAGTTACCTGACTTCGGTAACCACGTGACCAGCTGCACACAATGAACCCATTCAGCGATGGTCAAGGCAGGGATAGTGTAAACCATACTCGCCTTCTCTCTGGAGAGTCTGGGTGTTGCTGATAGCCAGCTCTCCCCTCTTGCAGCCGAAAATTTTGCAAGAACTTCAGGAACATTCTCACAGAGCCACTTACAGACAACTCAAATGTTTACTATGTATGAGTGGTCTTGAAGTATTTAAAGGAGTTTTCCAATGTAAAAATAGACTAAAGGTGTATAAAAAAAATACATACTTGCCTTTGTACTTTCTGTCATTTCAGCGCCAATGCTGCTGATGGTGTCCCCTGTTATGTGTTTATTGCTTTCCTTACTGTTTTTCGGTAGACATGTGACTGCTGCCGCCATTCAGTGACATTCCCGTAAAGGAATTGTCTCACTATGCTGTTTCACAGAGTCACATACAGCTTCAGATTCGCTCTTCCTGGTTAAGCTGTAGATGGATCTATAGCAGTGATCAGCATATCAGATCTTCATTCCCTGCTCTTCTTATTGCACTGGCATGACTGCAATATAGTGCAGAAGGTTACAAAGCTCAATGTAAACCAAATTAATCTACTTTGTTAGAGATAACACACTCTGTTCTCAAGTTGCCGTCTGTCCTGGTAATTTTACACCCTGCTCTCTGTCTTATCAGGGAGGGAGAACAGGATGGTAACCGGAGAAACCTGTCTGCACTCAGAGCAGATAAAATCTCTCTTATCTCCTGACCAAAGTAACATCTAAAGAGGAATGTATTTGGAAAAAGTTTTGATTTAACGTTCCCCCGCATGTTGAAAGCTAATCATTGTCATGAGAAAACTCCGTTAACATCACCGCTCATGCACGATTCACCTCCTGACCAGTGATGAGAAGGGAATGTCACTGATTAGCTGCAGTGGTCACACTCCTACCGTAGGATGGGAAGTAAACCAGCAAAGGTAGCATCAGTGCTGGAATGGTGAGGAGTACAGAGGTGAGTATTTCTTTTTCTTTTTCAATACAACTGTAGCCAATAAAGCATATTCATCTTTAAAACAATCTCTCCATCCTTAAAGAACTGATAACAGGGGACAGTAGATTGTATTCACCATTTCTACAGTCAGCCTGTCTTCAGCCTGAATTAGCTAATAACAGAGAGCAATACACATTCATGTGTCCTACAGTCAGTCTCTCCTCCTCCTCATAACAGGGAATAATAAATTGTATTCATGTGTTCTACAGTCAGCCTCTCCTTGGCCTGCAGTAACTGATAACAGAGAGCAATAGATCATTTTCACCTGTCCCGCAGTCAGCTTCTCCTTGGTCTGCAGTGATTGAAAACAGAGAGCAATAGATCTGATATATGGCTGAAAACTGGGGAACAATAGATTGCATTCACCTGTATAGCACCAGGGGAGGTGATAGATTTTAGGTTCAGTGTAAAATACTTACGAGAGCAAAGTGAGAACAATTGCAGCCACTGATCATGCTGTAATTGTTCGAATTAAAATCTAATGATGTTTTATAATCACTTGTGCTTACAGAAGCAACCAGAACTGGTACAGTGCGGCCACCACATGATAGTCCCCGGACTTCGTAGACACTGATGGTTCATTATGGGAAAAATGGGCTCTAATGCACAGAGCTGAAATGCAGTTAGGAACCAGATAGTGCTCTTCAACCTGTTGCTCTCCAGCTCTTATGAAACAACAACTCCCAGCGTGGTCTGAGAACACTGGAAGTTGTAGTTACACAACAGTTGGAGGCTGCTGTTTTTTAACCCCAAATATGAATGCAGCTTTATCTACTAACTGGTATTTGGGACTAGGGACGATCCATCCAAGAAACAGATACCTGGAAGATGGCTGCATACATACCGTCATACTGCATTATATAATGTGGATCTGTTTTCCTGTTTCTTGTATATTCAGCATCACATCTGAAGCGTACAACCTCCTTTTCGTGTAGGAAATGTAATCAGACCAAAAATGTCAGACAGGAAAAACATAAAAAATGGCAACTGGATACCTTAATGTCCCGATTTATCACCACTTTTAGCAACACAGTTGAATAAGAACAATCTAGTCTGAATACTCCTCAAAACTGAGGTTTTGGTGCAGTGGTATCCAGTCTAGACTATCTTCTGTAAGTAAGGACATAACTAGAATTCACAGTGCCGACAGCAAATTAAGACGGGCCCCTAAGGGTGCGTTCACCCCGGCAGTGGAAAAATCCCCGGCGGTTTCCCCGGGGGGTATTTGTCCGGTTTTTCGGCGTCCCCAGGGCCCGGGGGGGGGAGGGGGGGGGCTGCTTTTCTCCGGATGGCGGGGGGAATGGGCCCCCCCCCCCTCCCTTGAGGTGTCAAAATTCCCCCGGAAAAACCGGCGGAAGAATAAACATGCTCAATGTTTTTGAGCGGCCCGCGGGCGGAAAAAACGCCGGGCGGAAAACCTGTGCTGCACGGGTTTTCCATAGAGCACAATTGTGCTCATTTTCGGCCGGTTTTTCAGGCGGTCTGAAAAACCACAAACCGGCTGAAAAATCGGCCGAAAACCCGTGCCGTGGGGGACTTTCCCTAAACATAAAGGGCCACATTATGAAAAATGTTTAGGTCAAAAAACTCACTTTTTTGTCCATAGATTACTAAAAGTGAGTTTTAGACCTAAACAGTTTTCATACATGAGGCCCATAATGAGAGGAAAATGAAACCACCAAATAAGTAGCGATAATTAAAGTGGTTGTCTGGGTTATATTTTAAAATAACTTCATACTCCTGAGACTGTAACAAAGAAAAATAACATTACATTTATGGTGTATGGTGTGTATGCTGGAAAGCTTTGATGATGTTTAAGTTCCATAAAATTTAAATGGACCGACAGAGCCAAAAAGTGTGTCTTTTTGGGCCTCCGTTTGGCCAGTATACCACAAAAAAGTATAGAATAGCGGTGGAGTCTATGCTACAATATAAAATGGCATTTTAAAAAAAGGATAGGTAAAATGTACTTCCTTTTTTACTTTGGGTGATGGATGCCACTACCTGGCAATTGTCAGCATCATCCATTTAAAGTGACACCCCCGGATGTGGGTTTAAGTGGAAGTAAAAAAACCAAAGGGTGACATGAAATGTCTAGGCAATAAAGGGCCAGTTTAAATGTTTTTTGGGGGGTTGTCTCACTACACTGATTATCTTACTTTCAGTTTTTTCTTGGTTTCATTTTAAATTCAGGGGCGTTTTTACGGGCTTCTTTAGGTTCAGTAGAAGCAGGTCCTGTAGCAATAGAACCGTGCTGGCACCTATCAGGAAAAGATCAAACGGTCTGTAGCTATGCGCCCTGAGGACTGATGAGCCCATACAAGAGGGGATATTAGGAATGGGGTAGGACACATTAATGGACATATATTGCAAAGTGACTTGTTTTTTGCAAATTTTTTTAAACATAAAAAGCAATGCTTGTAGTGAGACAACCCCTTTAAAGGAATGTAGAACGCGCCAGAATGTATGAACCTGTTTAACTGTGGGTCATAGATTTGGCGCTTTCTGGTTCCAAAGCGACAACTCAGGCTCAGGTAGACCACTTTTAACTTGGTTGGTATCCCGCGTAATGTGTCTAGTTTTGCATTTCCCTTTATAAAATGTGTAGAATAGACGGTTGTGGGCGAAACGCCCCCCATTTTGGCGCATTACAAATTTTTCCCCAGGCCTGAAAAAAAGCGCCTAATCTTTTGGGTAATCCCCGCTCAAACAAGAGAGACGGGCGTGGCAATTTTTCGGCTGAAAGAACACCAGAATACTGACGCAGCCCCGTACATACATGTCGCCCTTAGTGTGTATCTAGCTGAAAAAAAAACACACACTTGTCTTTGCACTTACCTTCATTCCAGCACTGCCGCTGCTCTCACTGTCTCTTCTGTTTACGTCCTGTCCTGGCACTCAGATCATCACCGCTGCAGTCATTGATTAGCTACAGCGGTCACATGTCATTGCTAATGTCACCACTTAGAGCTGTTTACTTCCAAATGATGATGGCAAGCAATAGCCTATGACCACTGCAGTGCTGACGATACAACTGACGAGACAGGAAGTAAACAGAAGAGCCAGTGAGAGCAGCAGCAGCGCTAGAATGGAGGTGCGTGCAGAGGTAAGTATATGTTTTTTTTTTTATTGTGTTAGAGCCTCAGCAGCATAAATTTATTTTAGAATATACACCCCGACAACCCCTTTAAAGGTTTGGATAACAGCACCATATAACAGAGAACCAGCATAGTAGGGCAAGATGGCCGAAAACCACTAACTTGTTTTCCCTTACAAAAAGATATCCTGGGCCTCATTTATCAAAACTGTCTAAGGGTATGTTCACACAGCAGGTTTGGAGGCACCTTGTTCACTTCAGGTCGTTTTCTTGTTGAAATTCCGCACTGGAAACAAAACAGTTTACTGTTATCGTATACAGACATTTAAAAACCAATAACCAAAAAACACACTTTTTCCCCCTTCCTTACTAATCCCTTTGGCAATAACTTTAAAAAATAACAAACAAAATTCAATACCAAATTCTAACACATTACATAAAATCCCCCAAAAAAAACCAAATTTTCCTAAAAAATTATAAAAACTGGGGGGGGTTTTTTGTCCACTGCCTGTCAAAAGCTGCTGAAAAACGTCAGGTTTTTTTGGTGCGCTTTGCGTTTTTTGGGTCATTTTTTTGGGCAGAAATGCACAGCATTATATTTGCTGTGTATTTCTGCACAAAACGTCCGACACTTGATATAGACTCCAGTAGTGAATTTTCTGCTCTGCCCAGCAGCAAAAACGTTCTGTGGAGACTATATAATGTTTTTTTGCTATTAAAGTCTATGGGATCTGTTATGGTCGTTTTTTTCAGCATTTTTATAAAACTAAAAACCTGATGTTTTTGTGTGCAGTGGAGACATAGCCTGAGCCCTACTCACTTTTAAGAACAGAATGTAGCAAAACCAATCGAGTCAGGAGTCACAGTTTGTGATTTTTCTACACCAAATTACTGGTTCAGTTCATAAATTGCCCTCAGTGCGTTGTTAAACAGTAATGGTGGCAAATGGCATTTGGGTCAGTTTTTTGCCCCACCACAAGCCAGCAGTCTACCACACAGGTCCTAGAGAACTGCCTGGATGTTAGATTTCCTCCTCTGCCATAGAAACCAGTAGGAGCTCGGCGCCTGTGTGCAATGCTTGGTGACTCATCCTGCCTTCACAGGGTTATCTACAGTCATGGTTTATGCAGTCAGACCGGTTTGGAATTTGCTTTCATTCTTACTCATAATTAAGAAATCACACATATTTTACATACTTCCCAGTGTATGAATATATTACTTGTCCTTCTGTGAGGCTATTTTTAGTGGAGAGTGACAGGACTGGTAAAGGTTCCTCTGTCTCGTAGAGGTCATGCATGCAATGATCTCTAGCTGCAACATTAACTTATGCAACATACAGTAGAGGCAAGCAACAAGTGAGAGGCAGTGTCAGAGCATGTTGGGAGTTGTAGTTTCATCATCACTGATGGTAGTAGATAAGAGCTATTGTGATTCAAATATTTTGGCAATAGTTAAAGGAGTTGTCTCACCACAAGGATTGATTTTTATGTTAAAGATATTTAAAAAAACAAGTCACTTAGCAATATATGTCCAATATATATTACCAGTGTCCTACCTATTCCTAGATATCACCCCCTGTATGGGCTGCATCAGCTCCTCAGGTCGCTATAGCTACAGACCTGTTTGATCTCGCCTCATTGGCTGCAGGTACTGATCACTATAACTACAGACCTGATATCCTCAGCAGCTCCTCACTGCAGGCCAGTAGAAGCCAGTACAGAAGCTGCTGAATTCAAAAATGAAACTGATAAAATAGGACTAAGGTAAGATGAATCGATGTAGCGAGACAACCCCTTTAAGAATAGATGAAAATATTATACATACAACTACTTACCATAAAATGAATGCAAATTCTTAAACACCAGATACAGCAGAAGATAGCCGGCTAAAACACATAACTTTTAGCTACTAGGACATTTAAAATGCATTACTGCTATGCTTTATACATGAAAAAAATAAAGGCATTCAGTCTGCAGTTTGATCAAGTTGCATATGCCCACCTACCGCATCAAGCTAGCTTTATGAGCTGAGTCTCTAACTCTAATACCTTTCTGTGGGGCAAAGCCATCATACGTTTAGGTCTGGGCCCCATTCACATTGATTATAAGGGCCTCATGGAGCCAGTTGGGAGGAGTGCACAGATAAGATGAAAGCTTGCCAGCACATTAATTTGCAATTTGTATAGATGGTAGTGGTACATTAGTGCTGTACTTTATATATGAAACAAAGGAGTTTAATGCGAAGTTTGATCAAGTTGCATATGCCCACCTACCACCCTGAACGTAGGGTGGTTTTGCCCCAGAAAGAGGTATTAGAGTAGGGGCCCACCTGATAAGGCTACCTTGATGTGGTAGGTGAGCATACACAACTTGATCAAACCGCACACCAAACACCTTTATTTCTTGCATGCATAAAGAATAGCAATAATGCTTTTTAAATGTTTGTATGGGTTTTAGTGCCAGCTGTGTGCTGCTGTATCCAGTGTTTGGGAAGTTACATTCTGCAGTTAAATCAGTGAGTACTTGCATCCATACACATTGCAGATGGATGTGCAGGCTAATACAATTCTCCATGCTGCCTTTTGCCATCCTCCTTATGTGATCAAGAACATTCCATTGGTGAGTATTTCAGTCAGGAAATTACAGGTATTTATCATAGGCTCAAATGTAGACAATATGAGGATGGGATGTTAAACCGTACTCAGACATTTCTTGCTAATAAGGATAGAAAGAAGTTTCTTTTTTCTCAGAGGGGGCATAATTAAGTGGCCATTAGGCATCTTCACAGAGCCTTTGATGGTAAGGATGGCTTCCCTGACAGCCGCCAGGTGCGACCTCAGAGCAGTCCCCAGCAGTGGCAGCTGACCAGACAGGCCAGAAGGTAGGCACCAACAGAAACAAAGACAAAGATACAGCAGATAGGTGACAGAACCAGGGGCGTAGCTACAGGGGTGCCGCTGGTAGCAGTCGCTACCGGGCCCCAGCAGCCTAAGGGGGCCCAAAAGCCCTTCTGCCTAACATATAAGACTACTACCGGGGTAGCAAGGGTAGCAGTTGCTACGGGGCCCCTGCGCTTAGGGGGGCCCCGGGGCAACTGCTACCGCGTCCGCTACCCCGGTAATGCCGCTCCTGGGCCCGCCGACAGTGAACAACAGTTCACTGCGGCGGGCAGGGAGCTGAGGGGCCCGGCGCATACTCCCTCTGAACGGCCGGGCCCCCCGGCCCGAGCGTTCAGAGGCAGCGCTGCTCGGTAGTAGCAGGACGGAGCGCCGATGGCTCGCTCTGCTACTTCCCTGCCGGCGCTCTGTGGTCACTGGGGCGCGCGCGGTGACGTCACATCACCGCGCCGCCCGCGCTGAGTGCAGAGGCTGCAGGGGAAGCAGCAGAGCGACGACATCGGGGGAACGTGGACCGAGGTGAGTAAGTGATTTCTTATTTTATCTACCCATATGCCTGCCTATACCCCCCCATATCCTGCTTATACTCCCCCATATGCTGTCCTATTCCCCCCATATGCCTGCCTATACACCCCATATGCCTGCCTATACCCCCATATGCCTGCCGATACCTCCATATGCCTGCCTTACCCCACCCCCATATGCCTGCCTATACCCCCCTCATATGCCTGCCTATACCCCCATATGCCTGCCTATACCCCCATATGCCTGCCTATACCCCCCTCATATGCCTGCCTATACCCCCCATATGCCTGCCTATACCCCCATATGCCTGCCTATACCCCCCATATGCCTGCCTATACCCCCATATGCCTGCCTATACACCCCCATATGCCTGCCTATACCCCCCCATATGCCTGCCTATACCCCCCATATGCCTGCCTATACCCCCCCATATGCCTGCCTATACCCCCCCATATGCCTGCCTATACCCCCCATATGCCTGCCTATACCCCCTCATATGCCTGCCTATACCCCCCATATGCCTGCCTATACCCCCTCATATGCCTGCCTATACACCCCCATATGCTTGCCTATACCCCCCCATATGCCTGCCTATACCCCACCCATATGCTGCCTATACCCCCCATATGCTTGCCTATACCCCCCATATGCCTGCCTATACACCCCATTATGCCTGCCTTACAGCCCCTATATGCCTGCCGCCTATACAGCCCCCTATTATTGCCTGCCTCCTATACAGCCCCCCTATATGCTGCCTATACGCCCCTCCTATTGCCTGGCCTATACAGCCCCCTATATGCCTGCCAGCCTATACAGCCCCCTATATGCCTGCCTTCCTATACAGCCCCCTTATGCCTGCCTATACCCCCCATATGCCTGCCTATACAGCCCCCTATATGCCTGCCTGCCTATACAGCCCCCTATATGCCTGCCTGCTATACAGCCCCTAATGCCTGCCTGCCTATACAGCCCCCTATAGCCTGCCTTATACAGCCCCCTATATGCCTGCCTATACAGCCCCATATGCCTGCCTATACAGTCCCCACATGCCTGCCTATACAGCCCCAATGGGCCTGCCTATACAGCCCCCATATGCCTGCCTATACACCCCCAGATGCCTGCCTGTATAGCCCCACAATGCCTGCCTATACACCCCACATGCCTGCCTGTACAGGCCCCATGCTGCCTAAACAGCCCCCACATGTGGCCTATAAGCCCCCATAATGCTGACCTGTACTGGCCCCCACATGCCTGCCTATACAGCACCCACATGACCTGCCTAGTTCAGCCCCACATGCTGCCTATCACCCCACATGCCTGCTGTCCCCCCCACATGCCGCCTATACACCCCCCACATGCCTGCCTATACAGCCCCCCAAACCGCCTGTACCCCCCCCACATCCCTGCCGTTACCTCCACAAGCCGCCTTTATACCCCACATCCCTGCCTTCTACTTATTGGGCCCTTTTAGCTACCTAAACCCTACCTATAGGGCCCCTATAGCCCACCAAACCCCTGTCTACCTGCAGGGGCTCCCCTAAGCTCCCAAAAACCCTGCCTCCCTATATGGGCACTCTATTGGTACCAAAACCCTTTTGCCTTTTTGGGCCCCATTTCCTATCAAAACCCCTCCGCCTAAATGGACCCCATATAGCCAGGGGGGCAGGTGCTGGAAAAGTCAGGATTCTAAGATATTTGTGTCTAAATCTGCAGGGACAAGTGGTCGGGAGATGTCATCATGATGGCGGACTGGACCGGATGCAGAACAAAAGAGAAAGTCAATGACTCATAAGAGAGATGTCACCTGTGAGTCACAAGATGTAACTGCACTGTAATCACTTATATGTCTGCACAGGCTGTGTACACTGCTGTCTACCACTATATGGTCACTGTATGGTGGTTATATACAGTCTGCAGAGCCTGTGTACACTGGTGTCTACCACTATGTCACTGTATGGAGGTAATATACAGTCTGCAGAGCCTGTGTACACTGGTGTCTACCACTATATGGTCACTGTATGGTGGTTATATACAGTCTGCAGAGCCTGTGTACACTGGTGTCTACCACTATATGTCACTGTACGGAGGTAATATACAGTCTGCCGACCATGTGTACATTGCTGACTACCATAATATGGTCACTGTATTGTTGTTTTTTACAGTCTGCAGAGCCTGTGTACACTGGTGTCTACCACCATATGGTCACTGTATGGAGGTACTATACAGTCTGCAGAGCCTGTGTACACTGGTATTACACATATGTTGGTTCACTGATTATTATATAATATATTATATATTATTATTATTATTAGACAGTATTGGTCTTTGTGTACTGATCAGTAATAGTGTAGGGTATTATTCAGTCACTATGTGGTGGTAATTTGTGGTCATGTTCTGGCGATATAATCAGGTCCTTATGTAATAGCGTTATTGGTAATGCTGGTCTTGGTATAGTGGGATTTGATTGGTAGCAGTATGATGGTGATATGTATGGTGAGGTATTTGCCCCTTGTATTATCTACATTATCTAACAGCATGTCCTGGTACATGGTCGTGGGCGTGGGTGCCCATCCAAAAGTTTGCTTTGGGGCCCATTCTCTAGTTACGCCCCTGTAAATGGTGCATGGTAACTGGGGGGGCCCATTTCACTTTTTGCACTAGGACCCAAGAGCCTGAAGTTACGCCTCTGTACAGAACTAAACAGACATTAGGGTCAAACAGATGCCAAAGGGGAAGGTTAAACGAAGGCCAAGATACAAAACATAAACAGACAGGACTCAACTCCATGAACATGACAGGAAAAAAAGCAGAGACTCAAGCTAGGACACTGACTAGGAACTAAGGCATGAACTCGCAAAGCAACTAGCAGAAACATGGCAAGAACACAGATATTAAGATTATGGTAAGGAAACTCACAGACAGAAGGAGACCAAGAAACATTTCACAAGGCCACCAACATGACCACCCACAACAAACCACTAACAACCACAACATAAAACAACAAGGATCAGGTAGAGCGTGTGGGGAGAAGCAGGGGATTGGTAGAGGAAGCCAAACCCTGCTGCACACTGTGTTAATAAGTGAGTGCATAATGTGGCCGCCGCCCTCTATAGAGGGACAAGGAAATAGGGTAGCAGCCAATATGGAGGAGCAGCATGGCCAGCATGGGTAAAGCCGCACAGCAACCATTGGTGGGTAAGCAGCGATGACGGGAGCGTTCCCAGTGACAGGAACCCAGGCATGTCCGCAGTTCACAGCAGAGACCGCGGCGTAAGGACAGGACCAGGAACGCAGCCCAGAATGGGAACTGCGGCATGGACCGTGACAGATACTTCTTTCTCTCATGTGTTGTCAGTAAAGCCTCTACAATTGATCAGTTACTTTCATCTAGTTTCATTGTAAGTGAATTGAGTAATAATAAGACATGTTCACATTTTGAACCTTTAAATATACCAGTACAAAATATGTGTTGTAGTGTTATCAACTTATATATAATCATATTCTTACAACACTACTCATAAAATTCAACAATAGATTAACCATTCTACCAAATGTGTTGTTTCTGTTATCTTGTGTAATACTTTTAACATACTTCAATATGTATAATAATAATAATCTTTATTTCTATAGCGCCAACATATTCCGCAGCACTTTACAAATTCAAGGGTAAACGTACAGACATTACACATTAAAATTACTTACAGATGAGACACAAGGTGCGAGGACCCTGCTCGTGAGAGCTTACAATCTATGAGGGTGTATGGGTGAAACATACGGTGAGAAGTGCCAAGTTTATAATGGTCCGGCCATGTTTCATAAATAGGGGGTGGTTTACATGAAAAATGGATGAACCTGCCACCCTGACAGTACCACTCAATGTTAAACACATTCGTCTGATATACAGTGGGTTGTAAAGATATTCAGACTCTTTGAACTGCTTCTAAATTTTAAACGTTACAGCCAGAAAATTAAATATATTTAATTGTTGTTATATGATAGAAAAACACAAAGTAACAAGTATTTGTGATGTGTAAAGAAAATGATACAGGCGTTTCCAAATGTTTGCAAATGAAAAAACTGAAAAGTGTGGCGTGCATATGTATTAACCCCCCCTAAGGCAATACTTTGTAGGGAAACCTTTAGCTGCGATGACAGCTTCAGGTCTGTAGGATATGTCTCTACCAACTTTGCACATGTAGAGACTGGAATTTTTGCCCATTCTTTTTTGCAAAATAGCTCTAGGTCATTCCGATTGGTTGTCAAGTCCTGCCACAGACTCTCAATGGGATTTAGGTCAGGACTTTGGATAATTATAACACATGAATATACTTTGATTTAAACCAATCAATTGTAGCTTTGGCTATATGTTTAGGATCATTGTCTTGTTGGAAGGTGAACCTATGTGTGTTTGAATAAAATACAGCAATCCTGGTAGTGGTTTGATTTTTTTGTTTTTTTTATAGCGGTCACCATGTGGTACAAATGAAATGCTAGCTTTACTCAGCAGGTCGAAATGATTACAGCGATGCCCAATTTGTATATTTTTTATGTTTTACTGTTTTTACACAATACAAACACTTTTAAAGGGAAAACACGTTTTTGCATCACTGCAGTCTGAGAGCCTTACCTTTTTTTTCTGTGTACAGAGCTGTGTAGTGGATTGTTTTTTCGCAGGATGAGTTGACATTTGTATTGGTATCATTTTTGGGAGGACGAGGCTTTTTGATCGCTTTTAAATCCGTTTTTTGGAAGCCAGGGTGAAGAAAATTCTGCAGTCCCAGTAGTGTCTTATTTTTAACAGGGCAATACACTACGATGTGAAATCCCTAATAAAACATTTATGCTATCTAATCATTTTATGTAAAAAACTATGTGACCTCTCGTTCACATATTTTTGAGAAGAAGAAAGAAAGAAAAAAACACCCAACCTGCAAAGCTTAGCCCTTCTTATGACAGCCTGTGAGCAAAGTGGGCGGGGCACAGAAACCCAAAATGGAAGTCACCCTTTCCCTTTCCATCTAGCTAAAATAATGTACACCAAGTAATACCAAGTTTCTAGCACACAAAAACATTCCTGAAAAAACATATGCAAAACCTGGTGCCACTGTGCTCGATTGAGAGGTAAAGTATAGCAAGGAACATGCCGATATTTGATACGTTATTTTACAGCGCTCATCTGCAGTATACATGACATGTTCGTTTTACTTTTGATCGATACGTTGGGGGCGATCCCAATTTATATATTTTTTTTTATTTTCTAGACTTTTAAAAAAAATGTTTTTTATTTTTGCAAAACAATATTTGTGCATCACTTTCTTCTGATAGCCATGCATTTTTTATTTCGCCATATACAGAATTATATAAAGGCTTTTTTTTTTTTGGGGGATGAAATGACATTTCATTTGTAACACTTTGGCATCTATGAGTTTTAGATAACTTTTTATTCCATTTTACATGCTGTGCATGAACTAAAAAGGATTCCAGGCTGTCAGGGAAGCCATCGGCAGCCACAATTATATCGCCGTAGTCCCTCTGTCTTTCCTCAGCTGCCGCAATTACGATTGACCCCGGGCGGCGGGGGTTTAAAATCACCCACAGCCGGGGCATACTCCATGGGGCCAGCGTAATATAACTGGCCCGGTTTGCGATCATGCGAGCCCCGCTTGGTACGTCCATTTGTGGGCTGGTAAGGGGGTAATACTAAATACTAACTTAAAATGCATCAAAAATATTTGTATGTCGTTTTTGGATGTGGATCTGCATCCACAACTCCATAGAGATGAATGGGACTGATTTTCTGACTCTATATTTGCTAGAAAAAACATAACCAAAATTCACATGAAATACTTGTTGAAAACCGTGTAGTCCGACGGTAGATTCCAATGAGAATCCAACGAGTAAATTTTACTTGCTGTGTGGACGTGTCCTAAAGGGTCAGAGTTTGTCAGTAACATAGGTAATAGATAAACAAGCTCCTGCATTGCTGATAAGACACAGCAGGGAGTGACTTCGCCATCCCAGCCCAGGCTGCTAGAGCAGAGAGAGATGGTCGGTAACTCAGGGAAGATTGTGTACACAAGGAGGAGTTAAGAACTGAATATTTAACATGAATACAATGTGAGTACTAGATAAATACCAGAAACTGCTACTAAACAGGCAGCACAGTAGTAGATGAGGGTTAGGACAGGAAGCGGAATCCAGGTGTCAACAGATTTATATGACATTTAATATAATCACTGGTATTCACATTAATCACCCAGAATCAGGCAATTTTGGGTCTTTCTAGTATAGAGGGTGATACTGCTATGTAGAGGGATAACTTGTAACTTCACAGCCCCAACTCATGAACTAGTACAGGGCCCTTATCTACTATGTGTGTCGTCTTATGGGGCAGAAGGGCTTTAGCTTCCCTACAGGCACACCCTTACTGTAATCACTTTGGTCTTAAGTTGGCCATAAAGTGCATCAAATATACATTGTAAAAGAGCTATATAGTGCCTAGTGCCAGCCAGTGTGATAGTAGGCCTTATTTAAGAAGGCTGTCTTTCACGCCGTACAGCAGAATAGCTGAACTGTTAGTAATGCGCCCGTTCGCGTCTGTGGTCCGATCACTGAGGTTTGCTCCCATCCAGTAAGACTGGTTTTGTTTTTTTAACGGAATACTCAGTGCCAAGAGAAAGGGAAAGTCCGATGATTTATTCTACCCATATGAAAAAGTGGGATAGGGAAATATGAATTGGAGCCACGTAACTGCTACCCTCTAGGGTATATACCCCTATTTTTCCCTTTCTTCTAGGCAGCAAATCCCTTTAAGAGTCAGGACTATCTTAACCAGGGGCGTCGCTAGGCAGATTTATTCGGGGCACGAGCCCCGAATAAATCTGCCTGTGCCCAGAATCTCGGCCTGGAGCACTCCTAGGTGCGGGAGCTCCTTGGTTTCACAGTGGTCGCACAGTCAGTCAGGGAGAAGGCAGGAGGGATCGTTACCGTCCTGTCTTCTCCCCTGTATGTACAGCGCTCACCGAGCACTGTACATACACATCAGCGGCGCAGTGTGGGGAGACGCACCGTTTTCATCACTCACCCTCACGCGCTGGCGACCAGGGTCCGAGCCCCTCGCCGTAAATGGCGTGATGACATCACGCCGCTTACACCATTCTCAAGCCACAGGACCAGGACGCGCGGACCGTGCTGAGGTGAATACGTTTTTTTTTGTTTTTGTTTTTTTTTTAGTAGGTATGGGGGGTATATTATTGGCTGAGGGGGCATATTACCTGGCTATGGGGACAGTAACCTGGCTAAATGAGGCATATTACTGGCAAAGGGGGCTAATAACCTGGCTACAGGAGGCATATTACTGCCTAAAGGGGGCAGTAACCTTGCTAGAGGGGCTAATAACCTGGCTAGAGGGGGCAACTACTTGGCTAAAGGGGGCTACAACCTGGCTACAGTGGGCTACTACCTGGCTACAGGGGGCAAATATTTACCTACAAGGGGGTAATTATTACCATTTGGAGCACTATAGATGGGGAGTTTGTATACAGATAGGAATTTGTAGAGAATGCTGATGAAGTGAGGAGTCTAAGATGTTTGCTTTGTAAATTCTACAGTGAAGAGTTGTGGACGGTAGAAGACGTCACACAACTGGGACAGATGGAGAAGAAGAGAAAGAGAACAACTCTTCAGAGGCGTCTCCTGTAAGTCACTAAATGTAACTTCAGTGTAATCACTTATATTTCTGCTGAGCCTACATACAACTAGTATCTACCACTATATGATCACTGTATGGCGCTGGTATATGTACAACTGATGTCACATCTGGGGGTCGTGTTTGGTCAGGGTCTGGCAGAATTATTTGAACCTTAAGTAGTAATAATTTTGGGTCTTAGTTTTGTAGAAGTTTTTTTAGTAACAATGAGTCATCTGGTGTATTTGCTCCATGTATAGGTGTATTATTTGTTGACTTATTTGTAAGGTATTACACTGTCATACATAGGTGAGAGGTTTTGAAAATGCAAATTTGTCAGCTCTGATTTTCATTGTGCAGTGACTGCTGAGGAGATGGACGGGATCTGTGTGGGATGTGCAGAAAATTAGTGACATGAACAGAAGTTTTTTCTCTGTAAAAATACATCCGCAGTTGACAATGTGGCTTGAAAAATGGCGTGTGCTCCCAGCCCTACTCAGAAAAACTTAAGGGCCCAAGCCCTGGATGTTTTGGGACCCTAGCAACGCCCCTGATTTTAACAGCATTTAAGACTCCCCGGCAAAGCAGTGCAATGTGCCCTGTTCAACATGACATCATACCAGGCCATGTTTCTAACCTGACCCAAGCACATGACATTACACTGGGTCGCACTTCTTACCACACCAAAGCACATGACATCACACCAGGTCACAATTCTTACCACACCCAAGCACATGACATCACAGCCAGGGGCGTAACTAGAGAAGCCAGGCCCCCAAAGCAAGCTTTTGGATGCCCCCCGCCCCTCGCCCACCTCCCTGAACCACGACCATGTACCAGGACATGCTGTTAGATAATGTAGATAATACAAGGGCAAATACCTCACCATACATATCACCATCATACTGCTACCAATCAAATCCCACTATACCAAGACCAACATTACTAATAACTCTACTACATAAGGACCTGATTATACCACCAGAACACAACCACAAATTACCACCACATAGTGACTGAATAATACCCCTACACTATTACTGATCAGTATACAAAGACCAATACTGTCTAATAATAATAATAATATGTAATAATATAGTGACCATAAAGTGGTATATAGCAGTGTACACAGGCTCTGCAGACATACAAGTGATTACAGTGCAGTTACATCTTGTGACTACAAGGTGACAATTTCTCTGACCGCAGTCCGTTGACTTTCTCTTTTTCTGCATCCAGCGTCCATCCGCCATCTTGATGACATCTCCCGACCACTGTACCCTGCAGATTTAGACACAAATATCTTAGAATCCTGACTTTTCCAGCACCTGCCCCTGGCTATATGGGGTCCATTTAGGCAGGCAGGGTTAGATAGATATATGGGGCCCCAAATAGGCAAGGTTTAGGTTAGCCAATAGAGTTGCCCATAATGCAGGCAGGGTTTAGGTAGCTATAGGTAGCCATACAGGTAGACAGCGGTTAGGTGGGCCTTAGGGGCCATATAGGTAGAGTTTAGGTAGCTAAAGGGGCCCCATATAAGTAGACAGGCAGGCTTGTGGGGGTATACGGAAGGCATGTGGGGGTATACGGCAGGCATGTGGGGGTGTATAGGCAGGCATATGGGGACTGTATAGGCAGGCATAGGGGGGCTGTATAGGCAGGTATATGGGGGCTGTATAGCCAGGCATATGGGGGTGTACAGGCAGGCATATGGGGGCTGTATAGGCAGGCATATGGGGTGTACAGGCAGGCATATGGGAGCTGTATAGGCAGGCAGGCATATAGGGGCTGTAAAGGCAGGCAGGCAGGCAAAAAGGGGCGTATAAGTTGGGGGGAAAATTGGGGGCTGTATGGGCGGGGGGCAAAAGGGGGCTGTAAGCGGGGGCATAAGGGGCTGTAAGCGGGGGGGGCATAAGGGGGCTTAAGGCGGGCAGGCAATGGGGGTTTGAATAGGCGGGCAGGCTGGGGCAGGTAAAATAAAAAATCCCTTATTTACCTCGTCCACCCCCCCCCGATCGCGCACCTCCCGGCCCTGCGCCCACCGGGGGGCGTGGTATTACTCATCGCACCCCCAAACGTGCCCCAAGGGGCCAGCAGGGAAAAGTACAGGGCACAGTGTTTGACTTTCTGCTACCTCCGTTAGCTTTTCCCCTTTAAACGCTGGGGGCCGGGGAGGGAGGGGCTTTCAGAGGCAGCAGCGCCGGGCCCCCGCAGCCCCCCGCCCGCCGCAGGAACTGTAATTCATGCCGGCGGGCACGGGAAGCGGCATCCCGGGGTAGGGGGACGCGGTAGCACGCCCCGGGGCCCCCCCAAAGGGCCAGGGGCCCCGACAACTGTCCCCCCGGATTTAAACCCCCCGATCACACGAAAACATTTCTTCCACACCCCAAGCACATAATAATCCCAGGGGCATCCCTCCAACCATGCCCAATACAAAAACATCTCAATGGTTTTTCCCAATGCTCAAGCACAGCTAATCATGCCTAGCTTTCTCCAGCAGACCATTGCCAAAACAACAATGGTGTTTCTGGGGCCTTTGAAAGATTTATAAAAATCAACAAAAACCAAAAGGATGTTCCCCCCACGGGTTATTGCGCTGAAACTGTAGGCGTTTTAAACCCGGGATGTTTTGAAGTACGTGCACCACGTGTACTTCTAAAACGCTCTGTCCCTCCCATGATTTTCCAATGACATATAAAAAATTTCAACACCTTTAAAAAAATGAATCCATAAAAAATTTCCCTTTTTAAATTCCAAATCCATAAAAATCCATCTTACAAGATAAAAACATAAAAAGCAAAAGTGGGACAACTTTATAAAAAGTAATAAAATATAACAAATTTTTTTAGCTGGTAATCCCAAAAGCCCATTCTTTCACTTTCGGAACCCCCCCTTTTGGGCATAACATATAGTATTAAATTTTGACAAGGAGTGATTCTGGACGCAGGGTTACCACTTGGAAAAAGAAACTATTACATACTTTTTATAAAGAATTGTGTCACATTACAGTACCACAAAAAGGGGTACACACCTCACCTTTTTTTTTTAAATTTATTAATTGATTCATGGACAACATGAAGAATGACACTTTTTACAAACAGGTAGTCAGTGTACAGCTTAGGGCATGTCCCCATGGCACGGGTTTTTGGCCGGTTTTTCAGACTGTTTGCCGTTTTGCAGACCGTCTGAAAAACCGGTCGCCAAATTTGCAGAAAGGGGGCTCTATGGGAAAACCCGTGCAGCAGTCCCCACTGCCGGGGTTTTCCCCCTGGCTTTTTTTTTCCCCCCCGCGGGCCCCCAAAAAGATTAACAGCACATTCTTCCGCCGGTTTTCAGACGAAATGGCATTCAATGTGAAAAAGGGGAGGGGTTACTCCACCACGCGGGTAAAACCAACCGTAATTTGCCTCTGCCGTGGGGATATTTCCCAACATGTAAATTTGGTTGCCCCAAAATAACCAACACACACCCAAAGGGCTAAACCGATGGGAACAAAAAGTGGGATTTTTGGATAACAAAGTACCAAAAACTATGGTGAAACTCTCTTTGTTCCACACCAAAAAAAGACATCCTTCCTAACTTTTAGTGAGCTGATTTATTTCTATTAGAATTTGGTTTGGGGTTTACAGTGCCTACATCCTGGGACCACTGTTGATTTCTTCTGGACGGGATTCTTTTTCCATTTTCCCATTGGCCAGGGTCCCGCCCACGACTTCTTCCAGTCACAACTTATCAGGACAATTTTTCACACAAACATCTTGGACTCCTCACTTTTCACACCCCAAACCCTTTCCCCCCATCTATGGTAATAATCACCCCCTTTGGGCCCCTTCGTAATTTACTCCAAAAAAAAATTACCCCAACTTGGGGGTCCACTTTTGTCACCAAATATTGGGGTAACCTCTTACAAATTTAGGAGTTTTGTAGGCATATCCTTCTAATTGGGTAGGTTGGGGTCTCCATTCAGCAGATAAGTAGGAAAGCCCCCATTGAGTAGTTAGGCAAGTTGCTAATTCGGCAGTTAGGCATTAGGTTGGTAGGGCACTGATAGATAAGGGTCCAGGTATGTAGATAGGCAGGGCTCAAGTAGCAAGAAAGGGAGGTTCCCAGGTGGGTAGGTAGGCAGAGTCTTAAGTGTGTAAGAAGCCTTGGCCCCAAGGAAGTAGGGGCCCAGGTAGGTTGAGCCACCATTCTTAATAGTGGCCCCTTCAATTGGAACAAAAAAAAAAAAATGACTTAAACTCACAGACGCACCAAAACTGAAGGGCGGGGATGTGCAAACAGTTAAATAAGCAGCACTGATCCAACCAACCACTGATCTGGGACACACCTCCAGCCACCCAGGGCTCTTATGCTCTTGGGGCCTCTGGGCAAGTGCCATGTATGCCCAATGAATAAGACAGCCCTGTTTAGAGCCTGGTTTTTACACAATATCCCTCATCAAATTTTTTCCCTAAAAAGAGTTTTCAGAAACACATAATACATGCTACCTCCCCAAGTGACGAATAAAAAAATCCTCTGTACCTGTCACCAGCTTGTTTTATTCACCAATTATAATTTCCAGCCCTCTGCAGAAGGATGATTCAGATATCCGTGTAGGTCCCAGCTTTTTCGCCCAATAAGAACAAGGATATAAATTATAAATATATAAATAAATTAATATATATATTATTATATTTTAAAATAATTATATAAATATAACTTACTAACAAAAAAAAAATAAAAATAAAAAATAATAAATATAAAAAAAAAATCATAATGGGCCGGCTTTTAAACCCATGTGGGGCCCCGGCCAAATTTTTTAGTGGATCCCCTCCCCCCCACATACCCAAACCTCCCCGAAAATCAACGAACACAACAATTGGAATTAAAACAAAATGTTTGTCTCCATCCCCCCTTCTTTGGCCTCGTTCACCAACGGCTTAGGCCCCGGGTTGGGGGCCAAGCGCCGGGGGAAAAGCGTGCAGTTTTCGGGGCCAATCCGTCGAGTAAATTTCGAATCCACTCTCTCATAAGAACAGTGGGTTTCCCTCGCTCCTCCCCCTCGCGAATCCGCCGCAGGGGGGGAAAAGGGCCCGCACATTATTTTACGGCGGGCGCGCCTAAACAAGCATTGTTTGGGGGGAGGGACGGCGCCCCCGCCGCGCCCACCCCGCCCCATCCCCCCCTTAATTTACGGGCGGATTTTTTGAGCCAATCGGCTCGCAAAATCCCTCTGAATAACCGTTAACGGGGCCTTAAGCCAAAACTTTTTATTTTTGCTTGTTTTTTTTGGGATAAGTTTTATTTTTTAAGTTACCTTTTAGCACCCTATAATTTCTGGGGAAACTGAAGAAAAATTCTTTAGGGAAACTGGAAAAAAACACTGCTGCATCATTTTTTTAGGGGGGTTTTTTTTCTATGTATTCGCTGTGCAAATTTATAACAGCTCCTGCTAACCCCCTCAAACCTTACCCAAAAAAGGACATACACACCAACCAACCGATCTAAAAGGGTTAAAGAATGGTCTGACCTGACACAGGGTTTCCCTCACTTCCCCCTTTAACATGCCTGGATTGTGCGGCATTTTTCATCTATTTTCCACAGGGGGGATTTTTTACAATGAAGCCCTTCAGTGGGATGGGGCCAAAGGAAGTCCACTCTATTCTTTTGTGACTTTTTAAAAGCTCTCTGTATGTCTGTTGCCCCCTGCGATAAGGTTTTAAAGACTTATAAAAAAAATTTCCTTTGGGGCCAGTACGCTTGGGTTTGTATTAACAAGAATATTAGGTTTTAAAATACTCACTATAAATGAACTATTTTTCAGTTAGTTTATTTAAATATAAAATCTAGGCTACGCGTTTCACAGTCAGCTTCACTGCTTCCTCAGGCAGTGCATGATGCAAATATTTTAACAGCCATCTTTAAATACCACAGGTGATACAAACTGAGGTTGGTTACTTATACTGATTTTCCTATTTTTCTCAAGGGATATATACAATTTAGGTGTCCATAGATCTGCTAGTAATAAATACTATAAAATTATTATAAAACTGAAAAATCTAAAAAAAAATGAATATATGTTTTTTATTTAATCAATGTTATATAAATACCCTTTAAAAAATACACACACATATAATATATATATACACACATATATATATATATACACACACACATATATGCGCACGTGCTAACTACAGCTTAAAATACTCATATTAATTTTATCAAATATATTAAACGTATACAACATTTTTTTTTTATTCTAAAGTGTTGCAACCTGCTGATGACACACCGTGACACTCTAAGCTCAGTGGCTACTTCTGTCTGAAAGCATCCTGCTTGAAGCCTCGCAATGTTGAGGTACTGTTGATCATTTGTAAGGTATTGTCTTGGTCTCATGATGCCACAATGTGAACAGCATGATAGGGAAGACTGTTTAAATCCCAATTCAAATTGATCCCCTAAATTTATTGGGCGATTCAGGGTTCAAACACCCATTGTGAATTTTGCCATTGAGCTCCTTGTTAGAGATCAGATCAAGTTGTGCACAAATGACTGAAACATTGAACAGTTGGGCATGTGCATTAAGAGATGACCTCATTTAGTGCATTTCAAAAAAAATGCAAGTAATTTTATGTTCATTCTGAAATTTCAACTAGTAGTCAAATATCCTTTAACTTTTTTGTGAGTAGTGTATATGAGCATGTGAAATGTCGGAGAACCTGGAGGGAAAACAAGAAACTTTCTAAGACATTGCAATGTATGTTCTATATTGATTGTTACATCCTTTATTATATTACAGAACTGCACTCACTATTCTGCTGGTGGAGTCACTGTATTCATACTTTACTTATCCTGTACTGATCCTGAGTTCTATCCTGTATTACACTCCAGAGCTGCACTCACTATTCTGCTGATGAGTCACTTTGTACTTACACTAAGTCACAAAAGAAAAAAAACGGACAGCAAAAGTTTGAATACAGGATTGTGAATTTATTCACCAAAGATTCAGTAGTGCTTCAGCTCCACATTGGAGCCATTTTCTACATTATAGTTTCTTATTGCAGCCATGTTTTAAATGCCCCAATGAGGAACCAACCATGGCTGAATACATTCACAATCTTTTATCTGAACTTTTGAGGCACCGCTCAAAAGTTCTTACTTTTGTTCTCTGGGCTGATTCTCTATTAGGGCATGTCCCCACAGCACAGGTTTATGGCCGTTTTTTCAGGCGGTTTGCGGTTTTGCAGACTGCCTGAAAAACCAGCCGAAAATTAGCACAATGGACTCCTATGGAAAACCCGTGCAGCAGTCCCCACTGCACAGGTTTTCCGCCCGGTGGTTTTTCTGCCCGCAGGCTGCCCGTAAAACATTCTACAAGCACCTTCCTCCGTTCGGTTTTCGGACGGAATATGTGCAAGTGAATGTGAAGGGGGAGGGGGGGCTTTTCTCCGCTCATCGCAAAGCAGGACAAATATTGGCCGGATAAACCAACCGGTATTTGTCCCTTGCCGTGGGGACGCAGCCTTATACTTTTAAAGCTGCACTCATAATTCTGCATGCTTCAGACTAAGTTGACACATCATTTTGCTCACTGATTCACATCCTGGTAGTTGTCATCTTAACAACAGACTTCACCGCCATCTGAAATAGGAAAGACTAAGGGCGGCATGTCCGAAAATTGGTGGCGCGGCGACAGATTTTAGGTGCATTAAATCAGTGTGAAGTCCGATCCTCTGAAAACTCTGGCATCAGATATACCTTGCATGGTAAACTTAATGCGCCTAAAAAGGCGCATTGTGCAAATCACGGTGCATAGTGTATCATTACTAGAGTATATAATATGCCTCGATAGGCGCATTGTGTTTTGGAGGCGCATAGCGTATCATTGCTACTATATGTAATGCGCCTTTTTAAGCACATTACAATGTGTCGTACCTGGAGTATAATGCGCCTAGTTTTGGTATACGACAGTTCATTTACATCGAGAGTATGGCGTCAAAAGTGTCCACAAGCCTGCTGACTGTTTCCTTTAGAATCAGTAAAAGTGTGAATGCAGCTTTGGAATATAACATAGGCTGTTACTCAGAATCAGTGCATGTTAAGTAATGTATGTACATAGCGACTCCACCAGCAGAATAGAGAGTGCAGCTCTGAAGTATAATATAGGATGTAACTCCGGATCAGTACATGATAAGTAATGTATGTACACATTAACTGTACCAGCAGAATGGTGAGTGCAGCTCTGGAATATAATACAGGATCAATAAAGGATAAGTAATATATGTACACAGGAGGCCTTAATTAAGAAAACAGTTGCGCCATTGGACCCGTGTGGAAGCACCAGCATCGCACCCTATAGTTTACTATAGGGCTCCAGCTGTGTTGATCGGAACAAGAATTGACATGTCAATTCTTAGAACAGATCTGAAAGAGGCAGTGAGACGCATAGGTGATCACTCGTGTGAACACCGATGGGTGTTTCAAGTTAAAAGCAATGTAAAATCACATTGCACATTATTAGATATGTGTTTGGGTCCATTTAGGGTCCGACAGACGGATCCAAACACGCATCTGAAAACCTATGTTCACACGGAGTCAACACGCTGTGTGAACATACCCTTGCAGTAAGACTGTAAGTAAGAACAGTCTTAAGCTAGGTCTACATAGCAAATGTCAAATTGCCATCCAAAATCCAACAGCATTTTGACATTTGCTGGGCCATGGTTTTTGCTGCGGATTTGTGTAAAAGCTGTGGTAGGTTTTGGAATTTGCCGTCGGGCCTGTACATTTGAATGTACAGGAATCCAATGGCAATCCGGCAGAATCCTGCGGAATACACAACATTTTTTGCAAACCCCAAAGATTTTTAAAAAGGATGAAAAAAAATCTGTGTTAATAGACTAGACCCCGTTTTTTTCTTTGCTTCTATGCAGCACATTATCAGCGGTTTTTCCAGGATTCGGGGAAATCCACAGTTTTCCCCTCTTAAGACCTATAACTGTTAGATTTTTTTGAAAAATGAGGGAAAGGACCCACCATAGCGTAGGGGTTGCACCGGGGAATATATACGGATGTAACCAGACCGTTTAAGGAAAAAATATAAAACACAACTCCCCCAGAAAACAATTAGTTTTTAAAATATACAGGTCTTCTAAAAAATTTAGAATACCAACCAAAATTTTTTTTTTTCCTTTTAATTCAATTAAAAAAGTGAAACCATATTTATATAAGTCATTACAAGTTTTATTTATTGAATTTTGAAGATTATGGTTTTTCAGCCAAAAAAAACCAAAAGCATGATCTTAAAAATTAGAAAAATTAAACCCAAAAAAACCGCAAAGGCTTCAAAAACATTTTAAAAGGTCCCTTATTTTGGTTTTAGTAGGGACACAAAACATGGCACTGACTCCACAGCAGTCCACCCTTGTGAATCTCCCCAAATTTTGAAAAGGGCTTTTCTTAACAACCACAATGCTGCATTATCCAGGGTTCTTTTGCTCCTTTTTTACCAACTTTTTTTTTTCCAAAAATCTTTCCCTTTAAATGCTTCAACACACTCTGTGAACAGGGACTTTTTTGCAATTACCTTTTGTGGCTAAGGGGCCCTGTTCACACGGGTTATTCCCAGGATTTGTGAGCCCTATTGAGCTCACAAAAACCCCCGTGAATAAGGGGGGGGAAGGGGGGGGGTGGCGGCGGGGGCCCGCTCCCGGCCCCATAGACAATGCATTTTTTTATGGGCGTACCCCCGAAAAAAATGTGCATGCATTTCTCCCCGCCCCGGGGGGGGGATTCGCCGAGCGGGTAGGAGCAACGGAATCCACTGTTTTTAAGAGACAGTGATTACCGAATGACAGGACGGATTTGGGCCCCCACTGAAAACGCAAATCCGGGGCCGGAGTACGGCGCCAATTTTATGCCCAAATAACCGTGCGAAAAAGCCTTACCCTCCTTAGATGTGTCAATGATTGCCCTTTTGGGCATCTGCAATTCACACTTCCCCCCGATTGTGTCGCCACTGAACCAGACAGGGGCCTTTTAAAAAGTTAGGAAAACCTTTTGAGGTGTTTTGGGTTTAAATTTTTCTAATTTTCTAAATTTTGGGGGGTTTTTCCCTTGGGTGTAACCATAACAAGATTAATAAATAAACACTTTAAAAAATTCACTCTGTAAATTCAAATTTTAATTGAGTTTTTTACTTTTTGATTTGAATCACTGAAAAAAAAAAACTTTTGGTATAATCTAATTTTTTGAGAAGCCTTAGCATTGGGCTTCAACCAGAAACTTTCAGACTTAAAGGGGGTTTGCCAGATGCAAGTTACCACCTTCTTATCAGCAAGGTAAAGTCAACAAATCAGCTGAGCATAAGGTGCAGGGCTGAGAGGGAGGCGGGGAGTAAGGAGTGAGGAAAAAGGGAGTGTCTCAAAAATTTAAATGAAATAAAAACTCAACAGTGGGTTCTCAAACGCAAACCACCCGTAGACTGCACTTTCTACCCGTCCTTAAAATCATTAATTTTCCGTCTTCGTAAGAAGTGTTTATGCAAGCGCGGTTGTCAGCTCCTGGGTCGTTCTATGGGAAACTTCGAGGTAACTAAGGGTTGAGAAAAACTGTACCCACAGCTTTACTTTGTTTCAAAATTTTTGTAAAGTGATTACCTATTTTGGAGGTTCCCACGTCAACATTACATGGTGGCAAAACCCCTTTAATTTTTCTTGTAGATATATAGATGGACATATACATTAAAGGTTTTGAAAGGTAAAGAAACTTCTGGAAGAAAACCCTAAAGCAAATCTTTAAACAAAAAAATCTGCTACTACTACTTTTCTTTTTTTTTTTTCTGAGGAATTCATTATTCTCACATCTGACTGTAGAACTTGCTGGCAGCGCACACAGGCCTGATGTAAATGACATCCCCCGTGGCTCCAGCAGAGCTGACGCTTCGTTGAGTTATTTTAGATTCTGCATAGAGAAAAAACAGGAATGTTACTGAGTCACCACAAATGTTTGGTTTCGTTTTGTAACGTTCCCCAGTTTAATCGGGGTGGAAACATTGCCTCCGGTGTGCACGATGAATCAGCCAGAGGTCAGGTGATATGCGTCCCATAGGTAATGAAAGAACAGATCCATAAATCTAGAAACTTTTCATTTACTGTCATTGTTTTAACTTTTAGGGCATGTTCAGATGGGGCAGATGCGCTGTGGAGGTATTGCAGAAAATTTGCATTAGAAAATCTGCAGCATTTTTACTGTAAATCTGCACCTACAAACTTGCACCAATTGGTATACATTTTGTCACAAATTTGTTACGGATTTTACTGCAGATTTTTCTGCATTGACTTTAATGGAAGCAGGCAGAATACATAAGTCTGCAAAAAAGGTTTATCTGTGAATTTTTGCACACATTTTGCTTTCCCCAAAGTCAATGTGGAAAAAATCATCAGTATAATACACAACAAATGCAGGACAAAATTCTGACTTGTTGTTTTGGATTTCTGGATGCAGATTTACAACAAATACACTGAGGATTTTATTCTATGGATTTTCTGCATAAAATCTGCAGTGGAACCGTCCCTTGTGAAAGGGTTTGTACACAAGCATCTGATTTTTGTGCTACTAATCCACTGCAGATTCTATGTGTAATGGAAATTTTTACTGCAAAAAACTGTAGATTTCACCCTTTCAACATTGTAAGGCATAAAATCCATAGTATAAATCCACAACAGAAACTGGCATATAGCAAATTTTAAAATTCACACCAAATGTCAATTATGTGCAGAAAATGTAAAATCTCTTATTTGCCTGAAAAGGTAACTATCACTGTTTTCTATTTTCTGACCACCCTACCCCCAGTTAACTGGATGTTTCTTAAAGTGGTATTTCTATTTCATTGATTTTCAATTTTTCCCACCTTGCCCCCATTTTACTGTAATTTTATTAAACTGGACAACCACTTTGATCTTCAAAGCAGAAACCCTTCCTGATCATGTCCAAGTAGAACAGCTGCAGGTCTTGTTAGGGTTTATTCATACGTTGCAGTCATGTCCTGCATATTAAAATATGACAAAATGACTGCAACGTGTGCATTATCCGTTACATAGCCCTCTATAGTAACAAAGCCTGCAGCCGAGTGA
Source organism: Phyllomedusa bahiana (assembly GCA_025379985.1). Classification (NCBI taxonomy): domain Eukaryota; kingdom Metazoa; phylum Chordata; class Amphibia; order Anura; family Hylidae; genus Phyllomedusa; species Phyllomedusa bahiana. The sequence continues at coordinate 30,922 of JAODAL010005534.1, read as the reverse complement.
ACAGAACATGCATGCAAGAGACTAAAGCAATGATTCCTATGTCTCAAACTGACTGCTTGGGTGATTAATAAGCTTTATCACATCGTGGACATGTTGTGGTTTTTGCCACAATTTTTCTGAAACTGCAGCAAAACCACAATGGCTGTCACAATTTTGGAAAAAAAGTAAAAATGCAATGTGACTGTGAAGTGCAAATAATTCCTTGGAAAGAGCTTGAACGAATATCGAGGAATTGTATCATTCGGGTTGGTGTCCTGGGCATTCAAGACATTATACATTTACTTACCATTGCTTCTTTTTGTGTTTACTTTTATTGCTTGTCCCACAATCTCTCCATGGTGTGGTTTCTATATGTGCTGTTTGTGGCTATCGGATTCCATGCAACACGCTCTGGCACAAATCTTCAGCTACTAATGGAGAAGGCAGAGGCTATGGGCAAGACAGACTCTCCCTTCACTTTGGCAATAGGAGTCCATAGACCTCTGACCTTTAGGCTACGTTCACACGGGTTAAACTGGGGAGCATTGCGCCACGTATTTCGCGGCGTACTGCGCTCAAATACGAGTGAAATGCTCCCCAGTTATTACGGTAATCCACAGCTCTCCTAGAGAATTATGGATAACGCCTCCCCTCCCCACTCGTACAATACGCCACGGGGGGAGATAAGTGACATGATAATTACTAGCGCCGAATACGCGCCACTAGTAATGACAGTCTATGGGGCCGCGGGCTGCCGGCCCCCCCGCCCCACGGGAGTACGCCCCCACCGCCCTGCGAGCTCCCGAAGTCCCGGCGTAATTGCGGGGTGTACTTACGCCCCGCAATTTGCCGTGTGAACTTATCCTTACAGTCTGGAGGGTCAAGAAAAGTTTTATGAGGACCCTTTTCCCCTTTGGAGAGGGCTTGGTATGTACTACACCATGGTGCCCATTGTTTTGTGGCATGCTGCACTTTTCTTTGCTGCACTTGGGTAAAAAGTACGTTTTTGCGTTTTTATAAAGAGCGAAGCTTGACATGAAGAATCTAAGGGGTGAATTCACAAGCTGCAGATTCCACACTGCAGATCTACAGCAACTTAGGCTAGGTTCACACGGTGTATTTGCATGGCGTAATTACGCCCCGCAATTACGCCGTGTGGCCGGGGGCGGGAGTGGGGGTAGGAGTGGGGGCCGGCCCATAGATTTGTATTACCAGCTGCTCGTATACGCCGCTAGTAATTCATATGTCGATTATCTCGCCGCCCGGCGGATTCGCCAAGCAGGGAGAGGAGACGTAATCCATAGTTCTCTATGAGAACTGTGGATTACCGTAATGACTGGGACGTTTTCAGCCCGTAATTTGCGCACCCCGGCGCGTAATTACGGACCGAAATACGTCCAGTTTTAAGCCGTGTGAACAGCCTTACAATGCAGCGCATTTGGATAGAGATTTAACCCCTCATCTTTAAAAAACGGGCATGCTCTGGAGATTGAAACCTGCAGCATGCTCATTATGTTGTAGAAACGCCCTTGATTTGCACCAGGATTTCATCCATTTAACATGCAGATTTTGCAGCAACCTCCAACGCAGCTTTTTTGCTGCCTGTGAAGCCAGCCTAAGTAGTTCTGTGGTTTTCTCCCTGTACTGAAGGCAGTCTAAGGCAGGTGTATGTGGTGGTATACTTATGTATCCTACTGTCTACATGTTCAGGGAGATGTGGTATAAACGTAGTCTTATGAGTGTGTCTAACTTATTACTCTTCATATTGTCTTTTTCTTGTGATGACTTCTAAGGTTAGATTCATATGTAGCAGACTTGTAGAAAGTTCTGCAATCAAAACTAACTTCCTTATGTGGGAAGAAATAAAGGTGCAAACCACAACCCCACTGTATATTCCTACCCTCCTGACATGACTGTTTCAGTAAATACTTGTGAAATAACAATTCTGCAGCATCTTCTCTTCTAATTTTGTGTTGTGTGCTGTTCCTCTGTTGCTCCTTCTAGTTATGTATTACTGAATCAGTCAGCTGGGTGTTGCCATTTCAAAGGGGTGTGTCCCTTAATGATACACCCCTTTGAAAACGGGAATGGTAACATCCAGCTGACAGATTCAGTAATACATTACTAGAAGAAGAAACAGAGGAACAGGGCAACACAGAAGATGCTCCAGAATTGTTATTTCACAGGGAACACAATGATTTACTAAAATAGACAGGTCAGGAGATGTCACAGATCCTCTTTAAAGGGAACCTGTCAGGTGGTTTATGCTTCCCTATCTGAGAGCAGCATATGATAGTGGGAAATAAGCTGAGTTCTGTGACATTTAGATTTATATAATTTAATGCTGAATTTCTGAGTAAGGGGCAAGAGAAAAAACGGCTAAATTGAAACTGGAAGTACTGCATAACCTGCCCACATACAGAGATTGACAGCTCTGTACACATAGGGAAAGCTGTCGATCACTGTATGTGGGCAGGCTAAGCAGGACTCCTATTTTCACTTAAAGAGTCCGGTCAGAATTTTCTCTGCCTTTTACTCAGAAATCCTACTCAGCTTCTCTCCCTCTATTACATCCTGCTCTTAGATAGGGCAGCATTTACCACCTAATAGGTTTACCCGACCGGTAATTGTCCGGTTTGTGCGCCGTGCACACGGCCGCGGGGGGGACTGTTTTTCCCCGATTAGCGGAGAAAAGCCCCCCCTTCACATTCACTTGCACATATTCTGTCCGAAAACCAGACGTAAGAATGTGCATGTTGAATGTTTTTTGGGCAGAAAACCGCCGGGTGGAAAACCTGTGCAGTGGGGACTGCTGCACAGGTTTTCCATAGGAGCCCGTTGTGCTCGTTTGCGGCTGGTTTTTCAGACGGTCTGCAAAACCGCAAATCATCTGAAAAACCGTCCGCAAACCTGTGCCGTGGGGACACGCCCTAAGGCTTCACACATTGCAGTCAGATAAGGTTTTTTATCACAGTATTTTTGCCATAATTTCAGAAAACTGCAACAAAAACCCACGATCTTATCCTGATGTGAACCCAGCCTTACAAGCCAAGAGTGGTGATATCACTCCCCCCAGTTACTCTGCCCCTGGAATATTCTACACTGAAGTGATACATTGGCTCTAAATGGTCTCAGGTCTTATCACAATAAGGCCATGTTCACACGGCTTAAAATGGGCCGTATTTCGGTCCGTAATTACGCGCCGAAGTGCGCCAATTACGGGCCGAAAACGGCCCATTCATTACGGTAATTCACAGTTCTCATAGAGAACTATGGATTACGTCTCCTCTCCCCGCCCAGCAAATCCGCCGGGCGGGGAGATAATTCACTGTCACTTTCTAGCGGCGTATACGCGCCGCTAGCAGTGATAGTCAATGGGCCGGCGAAGTGCCAGCCCCCTGCTCCCTCCCCCGCTCCCGCCCCGCCCCCGTCCACACGGCGTAATTGCGGGGCGAAATTACGTCCAGCAATTAAGCCGTGTGAACATAGCCTAACAGTCTGAAGCTGATAGGAAGCTGAGGATGAATTTAGAGGGAACCGATGCAAACGCCTTTCAATTGTTGTCAAGGTCAGATTCAGACCCCAGTGCTCCATGGATGTCCTGGACTAAGGTTTAAGAGCTATAAATTGGCCTTCTACATAAGAACCCATGACATCACATGACCTGATATGTTGCATAGAATCGAAATAAATAATACACAGATGAGTCACATTATTATGACCATTTCCTATTTTTGATATTGACAACGCATAGCTCATGAAGGAATTCACATGTGGTGAGCTGGGTTGGTGGGTACATAAGGTGTGATAGGCTGGCTGCACACAAATCCCTCATTGGTGTCATGGGTAAAAGGGGTGATTTATCATAGTTGCAAAAAAATAATTATGGGCTTTCAGGCCAAGGGTTGGAGTAATTCTGAAGACTGCCGTAGTGAAAGAGTATCATGAGTGGACAAATAGCACCATTGTGAATACAAGACATGAAAGCTGCAGAGCACTACATACTATTGATGTGAGAGGTGAACATCAGGTACTACCCTGGCTCCCTAATTGCCCAAACTTGATCCCTACTTGGCATCTGTGGGACCATCTTGATTGTCTTGTGTGCTCTATGGATCCTCACCCATGCACCCTTTAACAGCTGTGGGATGCATTCAGCATGGCTCCAGATACCAGGACCTTGTGGAGTCACTCCAAGCCAATCTAGTTGTCTGTGCTGCTCTGGATATTAGCTCATAGTAATGTGACTTCACTGTGTTTATATACGGAGACAGGGCTCTGTCCATACGAAATATTGTGTAATTTTCATTGCATTTTATAATTATGCTTCTTTATGTGGATGGAAGGAGGATAGGCTCTCGAGTAGTCAGGTTATAATGCTTCTTTATGTGGATGGAAGGAGGATAGGCTCTCGAGGAGTCGGGTTATAATGCTTCTTTATGTGGATGGAAGGAGGATAGGCTCTCGAGTAGTCAGGTTATAATGCTTCTTTATGTGGATGGAAGGAGGATAGGCTCTCGAGGAGTCAGGTTATAATCCTGCTTCTTTATGTGGATGGAAGGAGGATAGGCTCTCGAGTAGTCAGGTTATAATGCTTCTTTATGTGGATGGAAGGAGGATAGGCTCTCGAGTAGTCAGGTTATAATGCTTCTTTATGTGGATGGAAGGAGGATAGGCTCTCGAGTAGTCAGGTTATAATGCTTCTTTATGTGGATGGAAGGAGGATAGGCTCTCAGAGTCAGGTTATAATGCTTCTTTATGTGGATGGAAGGAGGATAGGCTCTCAAGGAGTCAGGCCCCGGTTGCCATTGCTCTGCCTGTTACCCATATATAGCTGCAGCTGTAATGATGTGAGGCAGCAGTGCTAATCTCTGAGTCACCTGACTATATCGCACAAATTAATACCAGAAATAGAGTCTAGGAATGAACCTTCCCCTGCACCAGGCATTAATAAGGAGATTAGCGCTGAGGCCTGTGTGAAGTACCACAAATATAATGTCTTATTGACATATAAGAGCGTGCCACGCTCCCTGGGGCACAGGGTATATATAAAGCCGCAGAAGGCTTAGAATAGAACACACAAGCTGTGTTCTTACAGAGGAGGGGAGCAGCAAGACGTCACTGATTTCTTATACAAATCATTACTGGGTTCACAAGATGCAAGAATCTGTTCTCCAGACTACAAAATCCAGCTCTGTAAATTGACATCAGAATAGAATGGAAACTTCAGCAACTTTTAAACAGATATTGGGAAAGATTTACTAAAGTGTCTGGTTCTGGGATCTGACATAAAATGGAACAAAATTTGGTGTAGAAAGTAAAAAACAAGTCAAACGTGCCAAATTTATTGAGTATTAGATAGCATTAGTAAATCTGCCCTATTGTGTTTTAATTCTGCAGCATTTTCAGGATTTTTCCTTGCTGTCTGTGAGTAGGAAAATTCCAGAGTTGTGTGAGCAGGACTAAATCAGGACAAGCTTTTAGCCCAAAAATTTAAAAAAAAATGAAGGTTTGGTGCACACTGCGTTTGACCATACGTCAAAACCTGTATGTTATAACCTGTACGTTAAATATATGCGAAACGTGCACAATTTTGAGCAGATGTTTGACTTTTTTTTTTAAAACTACCGTACTTTTTCCATTGACATACGCTTTAAAAAAAAAAAAAACATTTACTGTAATTTATACCGTTCTTTTTCAATTTTTTTCTTGGTCTTCCATGTGTCAAAATTTCACGGATATTTGCCGGGAAATGTATAAATGGACAATGTTAATGTACGTTGCATATTCGTCGACCTATATAAGTCAATGAACGCGTTAAAGCATACAATTTTACTCTTGTCAGAATGGATCTGTCATTCACTCCAAACAATGCAGTGTGCACCAGGCCTAAGGGTATGTTCACACGGCTTAATTGCGGGGTGTACAATACGTCCCACAATTACCCCGGGTGTTCGGGGAGTCGCGCTGATCGGCGCGTACTCCCACGGCGTGGGGGGGCTGGCAGCCATCCGGCCCCATAGACTGTCATTACTCCAATAGACAAGTCACTTATCTCCCTACACGTAGAATACGATCGTATTGTACGCCCGGGGAGAGGAGGTGTAATCCATAGTTCTCTATGAGAACTGTGGATTACCGTAATGATTGGGGCGCATTTCACTCATATTAGAGCGCAGTACGCCGCAGTATACAGACATATACTGGCCAAACAGAGGCCAAGATGACATAATTTCTGTCCTCTATCGGCCAATTAATCTAGTGGTTACATTTAGCATATACATCAGGATCTTTCCCAGCAAACCCGCTAAATGGACGTGATATGTACTTTACCTTACAATTTATTCAGTGACAGCTGACATATACAGTATATTGAAAAGGAAAGGCAAGATATACTCAGAGACAAAATAATTTATTAGACAACTAGAGAATCCCTTTAACTGCAATATTTCTGATTGTTGTGTTTGGTGTATAGATCGCAATGCTTAGATCCCACCTTCTAGTAAACATTACATACATAGAATAAACTGCATTACACTGTGTCTGTGAAATCACACACAGGACTTAGTTTGTGCTGTTGGGGTGTATATATGACTTGTATTTTGGCAATTTTTCTTAATCCCAGAAATTTGTGCATAATTGTGGAAAAAACTGTAACACTAAATGCCACGAAAAAGGTAGCTACACTGTTTGTCTAAAGGCTTTATTGATTTTGAATGAAAGGTAAAGACGCTACAAAGTGATCTGAATGCTTTACAGTTATCCAACACAAAAGAATGAGATGCATAACTATTCACACCCAGCACCCCTCCCTGTGCCTAGGACTGAAGAGTCACCGCAATGGCAGCTATTACAGCCTCAAGGAAGTGGTGATATCACTCCACTGAAATCCAGCCCTATTCCTCAGCTACTAAGAAGTGCTGGGCAGGGGGATATATTTAAGCGCCTCTTCATAAATGTCTTTTTGGACTCATGTTCATTGTGTTTTTGGCATGTTTTTCTGCTTTTGTTGCAATATGCATGAAAAACCACATCAGAAATGCAGAAAAATTCCATATGTGAACATAAAGGGGTATTCCGGCAATTGGACAAAAACATAAACGGTAGCCTCAGGGTCATTACACACAGAACAACAGTATAACATTAATCTTACATATTAAAAATGTATAATTGACAGATTTTGTCACACTATTGCTCCCTGGCCTGACTTCAGTAGCAGCTCATATTGGTAGCAGGCTACAGTTCCCACCTTGCTTTGCTGACAACTGTTCTAGGCTGTTTTCCTCCCCTGTATTCCTCTGTCTGCTGATGAGAAAGTCTCCAATCTCTAGTGCAGGGGTTCCCAAACTCCAGTCCTCACGCCCCACCAACAGGTCATGTTTTCTGGCTTTCCTTAGCAGTGCACAAGTGATTTAATTATGCTGCACAGGTGACTTAAAGGGTTTTGCCAAGAAGTGAAGTTCCTTACCTCTTATCTGCGAGAGAAGATAAACAAAGCATGAACGGCTGCAGGGTGGAGAGCGAGGGGGTTGAGCAGGAAGCAGGGAGCATCTCTAATGTTTACTCAAATAATAACATTACAACCAGTGGATTCTCTATACAGCATACAGCCTCATACACTGCACTTTTCTCCTCAGCCCCTTGATAGCTTGTTCATGTTCCCTGTCATCAGATAAGAAGTGCAAACACGCAAGCATGGCCAGATCAGCTCTTGTCAGTGTCCTGGTAGTATCTCATGTAAACTATCAGGAAACTAAGGGCATCTAATTAATGCTGTAGCTCTCAGGGGCTTCACTTTTTGTAATCACATATATTTAGAAAAGTGATTAAATACCCCTTTTGGAGGATCCCACATCAACATTACATCGTAGCAAAACCCCTTTAATTGTCAGTGCATTCTGTGGGATATCCTGAAAACATAACCTGTTGGTGGGACGTGAGGACTGGAGTTTGGGAACCCCTGCTCTAGTGTATCTTATTTGTGCTCCCTCACTGCTGAGCTGCTCACATTAGTTCCTAGCATCCCCGGCTGCTTCATAGATACAGTATCTCACAAAAGTGAGTAAATATTGTATTATATATCTTTTCATAGGATGACAGTTTGATACAATGTAAAGTAGTCAGTGTACAGCTTGTATAACAGTGTAAATTTGGTGTGTCCTCAAAATAACTCAACACTCTGCCTTCAATGTCTAAAACATTGGCAACAAATGAAAGAGCTGGATCGTATAAAGTGGGTATGGCTGAAATAGTACCTACAGTGCTAGTCTTACAAACATTCCCACATTACAATAGCAGGCAATGGTCAAAGTGACTCCTCAAGACCACATTGGCGGATATTTAGTTAAATATATGTTACATATGATAAAATAAACTTTTTGCCAGTGTCCCCTGTAGTTGCTTCCTCATAAGCCGCTCCTGATGTTAGCCCCCGGTTCTCTGTCTGGTCTGAAAAAAAGAATTATTGCTCTACATAAAGATGTCCTAGGCTATAAGAAGATTGTGAATACCCTGAAACTGAGATGCAGCAAAGTGGCCAAGACCATACAGCGGTTTAACGAGGCAGGTTCCACTCAGAACAGGCCTTGCCATGGTCGACCAAAGAAGTTGAGTGCCTGTTCTCAGCATCATATCCAGAGGTTGGCTTTTCAAAATAGACATATGAGTACTGACAGCATTTTTGCAGGAGTTAAAGAGGTGGGGGGTTAGCCTGTCAGTACTCAGGCCATACACCACACACTGCATCAAATTGGTCTGCATGGCCGTCATCCCAGGAGGAAGCCTTTTCTAAAGATGATGCACAAGAAACCCCCAAACAGTTTGCTGAAGACAAGCAGACGAAGGACATGGATTACTGGAACCATTTCCTGTGGTCTGATGAGACCAAGATCATTTGGTTCAGATGGGGTCAAGTATGTGTGACGGCAACCAGGTGAGGAGAACAAAGACAAGTTTGTCTTGCCTACAGTCAAGCATGGTGGTGGAATTGTCATGGTTTGGGGCTGCATGAGTGCTGCCAGCTGTGGGGAGCTACAATTCATTGAGGAAACCATGAATGAAGACATGTACTGTGACATACTAAAACTGGGCATGATCACCTCCCTTCAGAAACTGGGTCCCAGAGCAGTATTTTACCATGATAACGACCCCAAACACAACTCCAAGACGGCCACTGCTTGCTAAAGAAAAAAGGTAAATGTACTGGACTAGCCAAGCATGTCTCTAGATCTAAACCCTATTGAGGATCTGTGGGGTATCCTCAAATGAAAGGTGGAGAAGCACAAGGTCTCTTACATCCCCCAGCTCCGTGATGTCGTCATGGAGGAGTGGAGGAGGATTCCAGTGGCTGCAGCCTGTGAAGCTCTATTCACCTCTATATCCAAGAGAGTTAAGATAGTGCTGGAAAATAATGGAGCCCATACAAAATATTGACACTTTGGGCACAATTTGTCCATGTTCACTTCGGGGTGTACTCACTTTTTCTGCCCGCGGCTTTAGACATTGATGGCTGAGTGTTGTTATTTTGAGGGCACAACAAAATTACACTATTATACAAGCTGTACACTGACTACTTTACATTGTGCAAATTGTCATATCTTCAGTGTTGTCCCATGAAAGGAAATTATACAATACTTACAAAAATGTGAGGGGTGTACTCACTTTTGTGAGATACTGTATACAGTCACCTTTCTAGTGTTGGAACTAAGCATGCCTGACTAAAGCCATGTTCACACGGCTTAAAATTGGACGTATTTTAGTCCGTAATTACTCGCCGGGAGTGCGAAAAAAAAACGGCGGGAAAATACATCCCAGACTTTAAAGGGAAAACCAAATTTTCTCATGGGAAAAAATTATGGTTTTACGTCCCCTCTCCCTGCTCGCGAATCCCCCGGGGGTGGGAGAAAATTTTGACAAGTGAATTCCCAGCGGCTTTATCCCTCCCCCTGGTAATAAAAGTTTTATGGGCCGGCGGGGTTTCCGGCCCCCCCGCCCCGCCCCCCCCCAAACACGCAAAAATGCGGGAAACGTAATTACCCCTCCCATTTAAGCCGTTTAAAACCACCCTAAAAAGCAAAAACCTGAACTCGGGTAAAAATCCCTTGGCTTTGAGCTAAAAAACTTTAAAAATTTTAAAGGCCAGAAATTGGGGGGGAGGTGGTTTTTAAAAGAAACTAGTAAAAAAAATTTTTAAATTTACTATAAAACTTTTGGAATTTTTACAGTGAAATTTCAAATTTTACAATAGGGTAAAGGTTTTTTTTTTATACCCGAAAATTCCCTTTTAAAAAGGGGGAAATGGCCCACTTTTTTTTTAAGTGTTTGGTTTTTTGTAAAAATATTTTTCACAACTACAAGAAAAAAAACTCTGCAACAAAACCACAATATGTGACCATATTGCTAGAAAAAAATAAATTTTTACTTTTTTTTTTCTCAAACCCTAAAATCAGTGGAAACGTCTTCAGCCTTCTACACATTATTTTCCCTAAAAATAAATCCAAAAATGCAGTGGAAGATTTGACCCGTCCCAGGGAAGGGAAAAAAGGGAAACGGGTTTTTAATTAAAATAGCAATACAGATTTCCCAAACCATTTAAAAGTCCATAGAAATTGGAAATGATAAACCAAAAATTTGTGGAAACAATTGGTTGCCCCACCTTTGTATTTATTTCCAGGTAATTTTTTAAAAAGTATTTCCCGGGTTTTCTTTAAAAAATGGTTTTTTCCACTTCCCAACCCAACTACAACCATGAAATTCCGGGCCCCTGCATTTTTAAATAACACTGCCCAGGCACTGGCCCAAACCCGCCGGGGAGTTACAACCGGCTGAAACCCTTGCACCTCAAGAACGTCGCTCTGAACTGATCTCTGGTGGGGGCAAATTAATTGTGGAGTTACCACACCCCCTAAAACCTTGTGCGGAAGAGGGTAAAGTTTTTAATACAGTGGATTTGAAAAAGGGGAAGGGAAAAACCTTTTTAATTAAATTTTGGGCCCCAAACCCTATTCCACGGGACAAATTAACAATTCAAAAAAATAAAAAGGGGGGGCACGGGCTTGCAAAAAGTTTAAACCAAACTATGAGTATAAATTTTTACCATTTTGGGCCCATAAAAACAGCAAAAACGTAAAGAAATCGGGGCGATCCTTTTAGGAAAATGTTCCCCACGGCCCAGTGGCCCAAATTTCCCCGGCCGATTTGCCGGCCAGTATTTGTCCGGTTTTGGGGCCGCCCCTTCCCCGGGGGGGGGGGGGGGGGGGGGGGGGGGTGGGGGGGCGGCTTTTTTTTCCCAAAAAGAGCCTTCCCCCCTCCCATTTATTTTTTCAAAACCCTGTCCGAAACAGGACATAAAAATTAACATTTTTAAATTTGTTTTGGGCCGGCCGGCCCCCCGCCGGGGGAAAAAACCCGTGGGGAAATGAAACCCTTTCCCCAGTGGGGGAAACTGCGGGCACGGGGGTTTTTCCATAGAGCCCCAATTGGTGCTAATTTTGGGCCCGGGTTTTTTTCAGGCGGTCTGCCCCCCCAAAAACCCCGGTTTGAAAAACCACCGAAAACCCGGGGCCGTGGGGAAAACCCCTTTAAAAGGGGTTACAAAAATTTTAACATTTTGGAAAATATTTTTGAAAGAATAGTAAGGGGCAGTTTTTGGAGCATACTACAAGATGTAACCAATTTACTTTAAAAATTAACACGCAGAAAACCCCCCCTTCCCCTCTTGAAAGGAGGGGGTTAGAAAAAAACCCGGGTTGTCCCGGGTAAAATTAGGGAGGGTTCCCCAAGGGAAACGGGGAAAAATAGGGGGGCCGGGTATTTGCCCTGTTTTTGGCCCGTCCCCCTCCGCCGGGGGGATGGTTTTTTCCCCTTTTCCCGCATGACCCGGGTTTTTGGGCCCGGAAAAAGGGTCTTCTACAATGTTTTTGCCGCCGGCCCGCCCCTTCCGGCGCAAAACCGTCCGCCCCAGCAAAACCCTTGAAAGGGGGGAAACTGCGCACGGGTTTTTTTCCATAGAGCACAATTGGGTTTCATTTTCGGCCGGTTTTTCAAAACGGTCTGAAAAACCGAAAACCCCGGCGGGAAAAAAACGCCAAAAACCCCTTTAGAGTGGGGGACATCCCCTTTGTTTTCCTTTAAAGTACGAAAAGGGGGGGTTTACAGAGGGAGCCCCCTTTTTTTGCAAGGGGTTTTTTCCTTTTAAAAGTTAGGGGGTTTAAACAAAAAGTTTTTTAAACCATCAGTATAGGTATACTTTTTTTTGTTAACATATGGCTAAAAAATGTATTATTTATGTGTGTACTTCTATGTTTTTTTTTAAAACCCCTTATCTGTCAAACCAAAACCAATAAAAAATTTAAAAATTTAAATAAACATTCTAAATTTTTAGCCCAAAAGTCTTTTGGGTTAGTCAATAAAGATTTAAGTTTTCCAATAAAATGAGGTAAAGTAAGATCATCAAACCGTATCCCAAAATTATATATTGCAAATCAAAGCTCTTTTATTTTCAATACAAAAAAAAAAGGATGCTAGCATTTTTAACGGTTTTTTTTTTTTGGGGGAACCCCAAAAAGGGAGTAGACTATGTTTTTTTTAAACCTAAAAAAAAAGTATAAAAACTAAAGAAAGTAAAATTAAAAATTCATAAGGGGGCTCTTTGACTTCACCATTAATAGTCCTATGGATACATCAAGCAATCCTTTACAATATTTGTTTTTGGGTTTTTTAAACCCTATACTTTCTGACTAAGCAAAAAAAACGGGGTTAAACCCCTGGCCCTTTAAAGGGGTTGCCCCTCACTACAAGGTTTGCTTTAAATTTAATTAAGTTTCCTTGGCAAAAACAATTTCATTTTGGGCAATATGGGGGTCCATTAACCGTGTCCTACCTATTCCAGATATCCCCTTTTTTGAAAGGGGGCTTAATCAGCTCCTCGGGTTCACAAAAAACTACAGACCGTTCAATCTCTCATGATGGGGCTGCCAGCAGGGGTTTGCAAAAAAGCTAAAACCTTGCTTTTACTGCAGCCTACTAGAAGCCCGAAAAACATGCCCCAAATTCAAAAAAAAACCCAAGAAAACGGGACCGGGGTTTTGAGATAAAATTAAAATGTGTGAGAAAACCCCTTAACTGCTCCTTTTTCCCATTGGGTTTAGCTAGTTTTTTTAGAATTTTTTTTTTGGAAACTTTTATTTTTTTGGTAATAAAAAGGGTTTGGCAGGTCTTTTAACCCATGTATTTTGGGGGGTGAAAGCCTTAAGGAAATTTTCACCCCGGCTTAAAATGGGCCGAAATTTGGGTTCCAAAAAATTACGCGCCCGAAGGCCCAATTAGGGGCCGAAAAACGGCCCATTCATTACGGTAATTCACAGTTCCCATAGAGAACTAGGGTAAACCGTTCCTAAATCCCCCCGGGGCCCGGGAAAAAATTTGGACTTTTAGAATTACAACCGCAAATACGCGCCCGCTAGCAATTCAACCCAATGGGCCGGGCCGAAGGCCGGCCCCCTGCCCCTTTCCCCCGCTCCCCCCCCCCCACCACCCGGAAATTTGCGGGCTAATTTACTTTCCCCGGAAATTAAGCCGTGTGCATGGGCCTTAGCAATACATTGTGCAAAATACTTTTGGTTTTTTTGGGGGTTTTTTGGGTCTTATTGTTAATTTTTTTTTATGGTTTAAAAAGGTGGGGGGAAATTTTTTTCCCTGTGGCCCTTTTGGGACTTCAAATTTAAAAAAAAAAAACCCTGGCTGGTTCATGGGACAAAACTTTTAATTTAAAAAATCAGAAAAAGGGATAAAAAAATGTAATGAAATTTTACCAGTACCCCCACCACCAAAATTGGGGAAATACTCAAAGTATAATCCCAATTTTAACCCGGGAATCAAAACTGGAAAATTAATTTGTAAATTTTAAACACTTTGACGGCACCACAGAAAAAGTGGGGCCGCCTGGAGTAAAATCAATAAAACCCTTCCGGGAAAAAGAAAACGGGGAAAATAATGAAATGTATTACATAGTGGGCTCCACCACAGAAATGAGTGCAGCTCTGGAGTCCCAAGACTGGAAGTAACTTCTGGATCAAACTTTAAAAGGGAATGTAATTTATGAAACCCAGTGACTCCAAAACAAAATGTGATTGCAGCTCGGGAGTATAAATACGGGAAAGAACTCGGGGATCTTTTAAAAGGATAAGTAATGAAATTTGAAATGAACCCCATTGACTGCCCCCATTAAAAAATTGATTTGCAGCTCTGGATTTATAAAACAGGTTTTAAAACTCTGGATCATAACGGAAAAGGAAATTTTAAAAATTTAATGCCCCCAGGACACCAGCAGCAGAAAATGATGAAAGCTCGGAGTATAATATGGAAAAAAAAATTTGTTGTACACATTTACCCAAACCACAAATGGGGAATTAGCCCCGGGATTATAATACGGGATTTTAACTCCAATCAAGTACTAGCGTAAGTAATGTAATACATGCAAATATTTACTTCAATATAATCTATTTTATTCCTTGAGTAGAATCAGTCTCACTTTTGGGGAAGGTGGGGGCACTTTGAACAATAACATTACATTCAGTATCAATCACAATGCGTATCCCTAATACATTGGAAGTTTCATCATAATGCTGCTCCATTTTGATTTGACTTTTTCATACGTGTCCACCTTATAACTCAGCCTCTACGTCTGGTTGTATGCAATGTAGTGATATTGTCTTCAGATGGAGAGATTTTCAGGACATGTCATTCACTGCAGCAGCTCCCCTCCTGTGCTCTTCACAGTTCCCACGTGAACAGTCTGAGTCACACCTGCCGTTCCCTGTTCTCTTCCATGTCTAAGAGCTATGACATCACAATATCCTCTTCTTAGATCTGAAGTCACTTTCTTATTTATCAGCTTTCTTACTTAGATCTGAAGTCGCTTTCTTATTCAGCAGTAGAAGAGTGAAGAAATCAGGCGATACCTTTTAGAGGCTAACTGAGTATATTTGATGGTGAGCTTTCGAGAGAACACCCTCCCTTCTCAGACATGATGATATACAAGAAATTGAAAATTCACAGGTTTTTATACACACAAGACATGGACTTCAAAGGATCTTAGAATTCTTAAACATAACCAAATGCAATATAAGCAAACAAGTCATTTACAACGGTCAAACAATTAACTATCTGGAAACTTGTGAGGCATGACAGAGGGGTCAGTAAATCTGCCGTCTTATCTCACAGCCATCCGTGTAATTTGTGGCCATCACAGTTCACATATAGTTTGACTTTAAAACTAGCATGGATATTTAACCCTTTGCAGAGTCGGGAAATTTTTGAAATTAATTTAAATCCATTCCTTTCTCTCCCTCTGGCGTCTTAAAAGTTTCCCATTAAAACCACAATCTTCAGATCTTAAATACAGTGGTCCTCTGGAGAAGTTGTTGGCCACTGTAAGATCAGTTCTACGGTTATTAATAGTGAATCTGTGTGAGTTCATGCGCTGGCTGAGTCTTTGCCCTGTTTCCCCCACATAAAGGCCTGTGGTCGGGCATTGGGCACACATACTCAGAGACGCCCCATTGCTAGACCTGCAGGAAAATGTCCCCCTAATTCGTGCACCTGCTGGGACTGGGGACAGGTACACTGTCACAGTGTGGATGTGCCTGCAGGTCTTTGCACCTGTTTGGCAGGCAGGGTGAGGTGCCATTTTCAGTTGGTGCCTTCAGGGCGCTCCGGACAATAATACGCCGCGGGTTTTGGTGGTTTTGCCGAAAGGAGGGAGAGGGGGGACTGGGAATATGTCTTTGAGTCTATTGTCTCTATGTAGCACAGGTTGAATTTTCCTTGGAAAAACTTCGTAGGATCTCCAGCTGTGGGTTGTAGGTGACAACTAGGGGCCCCTCGTTCTTCCTTCTGGGTGTCTTGTATGTAAGTAGACTGTCTCTGTTGATGGCGGCCGCTTTGTGATTTGGTTGTCCGTCACTTTTGGTTTGTATCCCAATTGGAGAAATTTTGTCCTCAGATCCAGGAGGTGTTTGTCCAGTCTGTCTTTTTGGAGCAAATACGATTGTAAACCGTTAGCCTGGCTGTAGATAATGGATTGCTTTTGTTGTGTTGGGGTGGAAGTGTCATTCCTGAGGTAGGCCGTTCTGTCTGTGGGTTTGTGGTACACTGATGTGAGTACCGGTGTTCTTTGATGTGTATTGTAGTATCCAGAAAGTGGATTTTGCTCTCTGAATAGGTAAGCTTGAGGTTGATGGTGGGTGGAAGTTAAAAACAGTAGAAACTGATCTTCCAGTGCACAACACTTCTCCAGAGAGGACCACTGTATTGAAGATCTGAAGATTGTGGTTTTAATGGGAAACTTTTAAGACGCGAGGGAGAGAAAGGAATGGAATTTAAAAATTTAAAGCAAAAATTTCAGGGCCTGCAAAAGGGGTTAAATATCCATGCTAGTTTTATGTTTAAACTATATGTGAACTGTGATGGCCACAAATTACACGTGATGGCGTGAGATAAGACGGCAGATTTACTGACCCCTCTGTCAATGCCTCACAAGTTTCCAGAAAGTTTAAATTGTTTGACCTGTTGTAAATGACTTTTTGTTATATTTTCATTTTGTTATGTTTTAAGAATTCTAAGATCCTTTGAAGGTCCATGTCTTGTGTGTATAAAAGCCTGTGAATTTTCAATTTCTTGTATATCATCATGTCTGAAAAAGGGAGCTAGTTCTCTCGAAAGCTCCCCCATCAAATATACTCAGTTAGCCTCTAAAAGGTATCGCCTGATTTCTTCACTCTTCTACTACTTTCTATGGCTAACACGGTACAACATTATACTATTATTCAGCAGTTTCATTCACAGGAAATGTATTTTTGATGTTTACTGGTTTATTAATGAGGAGAATGTATTTAAATAATACATTACTTTGCAGTGCGTTGCCCTGAAGTACATACAATTGAAAGCAACATGAAAGTAGAAAAAAAGGGGATCAAAGTGAGAACCCAAAAGTGTAATTTAAAAGGTTAAATGACTTTTGGCAATTGATCTCATACTGCCAACACACAGGGATGTTACACAGTTAAGTTTAGCTTGCCTCGACATGGATTTGGGCATAAAAAATGGCAACAAAATGGGTAGATAACGGGTGGATAAAGCTCTGCCTACATTTTGTGTTGGGAACTATGTCACCAATTCCTTTCAGTTTGATAGGGAAATTGATGCATGCAGGGATATTCTTCCTATGGCATTAAATTGGCCAGATGTTTTTATTTTGTTTTTTTAAATTCATAGCCATTTTCTAAACCAATCGAATTTTTATTTTTCTGTGGATAGGCCTGCTTGAGATGCATATGACTTTTTGTCACCTCAAAAATTGGAATAAAAAGTGATCAAAGTAAAGAAAAACCCAACTTTTACAAATGTGACGATACCGGTTATGTTTATCAAGATGTTCCCTCCTATTTACTGGCGTATGGGGCCCACACCTATCTGGGGAACAGGCCCCCGAAAGTCGCAGCTGAGGATAGAGACGGTCGCGCTTGGGCACAACTCTCCGAGTACAGCCGGACGCTGTGTTCAAATAAATTCTTATAAAACATGATGGAGAGGGGTCCCTTCCCAAAAAGGTGCGGTTTCCAGAGGTGGGACCTGCACCTATCAATACTTTGGTGGCATATCCTATCATAATGCGTGGAAACACCCCTTTAAGTTTTAAACTTTTCTTTACACACCAGGTGGAAGGAGGAGGGTTGAAAGTTGATTTATTTATATAAAATATATATATATATATATTATATATATATATATATATATATATATGTATACACTTTTTTGTTTTTAAACTTTTTTCTTTTTGTAGTCTTCAGTCCTTCTGGAGGATTTAAACATGGGGTAGCTTGTATAGTATACTGTAGTACCTATGTGGTCCATGATATTCTCTTTTGGGTAGGGTCAGTTGGTCCAGTAGCTGTGTGTATATGAAACCATGCCTGCACACAGCCACCAATAGTTGAGATTTCTGGTGATATCATTGTTTCAGGGGCAAAGAAGTGTGACCCTATTCTTGTGACAAACTCTTTTCACACTTTGGCACTGGCAGAAGTTAGAAGAGGGTGCAGGCAGCTTCAGGCTTCCACTTCCAGTGACTGACGTTTCAACTCCACTATTCCAGGCTAAGCCTGTTTTTAAAAGCAGGGGAGAAGGCTACAGAGCTCTAATGGGTTAGGCTCTGTAGCCTATACCAGTCGGGAAAAACTGACCAGTATTTGGTCTTTTTTTGTCACACAGAGACGCGGCTTTTGTCCGCGGTTTGAGAATTCAAGCCCCCCCCCCTCCTCTCGCACCCACATATTCATGTTCCGCCCGAAAACCAGGTGGAAGAATGAACATGTTCTAAGTTTTTTGGACCACGGGCGGTGTAGAAAACCATCTGGCTGAAAATCCGTGTAGTGGGGACTGCTGCACGGATTTTCCATTAAAGTCAATGTAAAAGGTTGACAATTGGTTTAGTTTACAGATGGCTTTCAAATCTGAAAACTGTCTGTAAAACCGACGGAAAACCTGTGCCGTGGGGACAATGTTTTTTGGTACGAAGCACAAAAAAGTTCCTGTGTTGCTGATAAGAAACAGCAGGAAGTGATATCGCCATCAATACCAAGGCTTTAGAGCCTGTTAGACCATAGAGGTGGTCGGTATTCTAGAGAAGCTTGTGTACACAAGCAGGACATAAGAACTGAAGGGAAGCAAAATCAGAACAGCAATGTATTTGATAAGTCTTTATTTACCTTTGCCTACATATTTAAAGCTAATCAATAAAATGGGAGTGACCTTTTAAGAAGACAAAAGTTGATTTGTGCATCCAAATAGATAATTAAAAACACAGGTTGGATTTCTAAATCAGTTTATATTTTAGATATCCAGTTTTATGTAAACACAAGGGTAACTTTTTGGGCTTTAGTCAGGAAAGAAGCAGACCCTGCAGGAGATCAAAAAATTCTTATGTATTACCTTTTGATTTCCTTTATTGCTGCTATTTGGCATAATGAGGCAGTAGTCATATTGGAGTGTTTTTTTTTTTTTTTTGTTGTATTTTTCTCACGGTTCTTTTGTTTTTTGAAACACAACTAAAAACACATTTAAAAAATCACACATGCTTTTACCACTAATTATTGCACATTTGCGCTGCATTTTTATCCAGTATGGTTTCTACAGGCGAAACACGCTCAGAAAATGTTTTCACCTGTCAAAAATGCACTGTAAAAACTAGGTCAAAAAACAAAGGAAATTAGCTCTTAAAACACGTGTGGTTTTTCGAATGCAATTTTGCTTGCATTTCAAAACAGGCACGGTACGAAAATCACAAAAAACGCATTGTGTGAGGAGGTCTTCACAATTACAGGGTGCGTGATCAGTGACTACAGAAAAGGATTGATCATAAACTGCTCCCTGAAGCTCAGGTGCAGAGGGGGCTTGTGATCACAGTGTAAATAGTAGGCGGCCATGTGGGATTTCAGACCATGACACTGAAATTCCCATGACCGGTGAGTCACTCTTCACTGCAGAGAAAGATCACTGAAGGATGAAAGGAATAAACGTTGGAGCAGCCAAGCACCACTATATATAAGGTATACTGTGCCCCAAAGCCCAGAAATCAGAAACTGCCAAACCCTGCTGCCCACAGAACCTACCAATTAATTGCCACATAACCCCACCAGGTGTAGAGGATCCATATATAAGTAATATCTAAATTGTCGACACACAGAGTCCGAATCAGACTCGTTGGGACGTATGTGCCGCTCTGATATACTAGGTCCTTCCAGGTATTAAAGGGAATCTGTCGCAAATTTTTTTTTTCACTTATTAAATCAAGCCCCTGATCCATATTATTTTCCTCTCAGTCGTTTTTAGTTCCTGATTGTAGATTTCTCTATTCGTCCGTCTATATATGATTGTGGGGAAGACATTCTTGCTTGCACTGCTTTAACAGCAGTCAGAGATATATTTTACAGCAGCTTCATGCACATTGGAGCCTTAAGACTGATTCTGTCCATAAGACTTCTATAGGAGAGTTTTCTAGTCATGCTGTGTGACCTGGGAAGAAATCACTGTACAGGGAGGTGAGAGGGGGAGCTGTGACTATCTCCTCTTGTGACTGGTGGATTCTGTGTTATCTATACACATTGGTGTCTCCTTTCAGTTTGACCCTGCTTTTACTGATAATGAGCAGACACTTAAAATCTTCCTCTACAGAACAGGAAGTGTCAGACAATTATTAGGCTTAGTGGCCAAAGTGAAAACTGCAGGACTTAAGAATTGTTAAAAAATATTGAAAGCGATATGGAAAATTAAAAAGAAATAACCAAAAACATTCCTAAAAAATGTGTTTAACATAAAAATGTGAGTTAAACAATGTAATTTCTTGATAACACATTCTCTTTAAATATACATTACCGATGAAATGTCTGGGTGGTCACAGCTTCCTGTGAAAATAACAAATCATCTCCTGGGGGATCTGACTCCAGGTCTGTGACAGTGAATGGATCCCTGGGCAGACGTTACTTTTCTCCATAGGTTATGTTAATGAAAAATCCCCAAAAATTGCCATATCATTGTGTCATTCATTGCATTGATCTGGTTTGGATCTGAATGACCCTCTGGTGCAGCAGCTTTATAGGTAATATTTCATCACCATTATTATAGTGGATTGTGCAGCTTAACACACATGGCTGCTTTTCCCACACTAACTGTCCTAAGCGTCTCTCCTCCGCACTTGATATATTGGATGGTCTGTTCATGGAATGTGTGTTCCCACAGTGACCTGGTCTCTTCAGTGGCATCATAAGAATCATTTGCACTTAGACATGATGAGTGCAGCAGGGGCCTGGAGATAAGCAGGCTCCTGGGTGGAGATAAAACCATATTTCTAGCAGACACCAGGCAGGAAGTTACTCTCATCATGAACTGCTTCTTGCAGGGTCACAGCCCCAGTCAGTCACCAGGTGAATATGCTAATCCCCTCCCTTTATTAAGGTCCCTCATCTTTAGTGTTTGTGTGGCAGCACCTTGGTAATCTTTATATCACTGAAGTTTAGGATAATCTCTCCATACTATAATAATCAGCTCTCCATACACTGGCTTTCTACTGAGCACAGTGGTCGGTCAACCTGTTCAAGCAGAGCTGCAGTATAAAGCATAGGGGGGTGACAGAGCCACTTATAAAACAGTTGACTACCAAGGCTGGAGCTGGGCTGTGTGTTGACTAAATATAAAATGTAAAGCATTGAAGAGAGGCAAAACAACAGCCTGAGATTCTGACTACCTTGGACACTAGCAGACAGTGCAGCTGAGGTGGAGTCACTGATCACAGCTGGGTTTGATTACCGCACAAATTGACAGCTTTTATTCTCTTGAACAGGGGTCCAAAACATGCTGCGGCCCCCAGTAGCACTGTATATGACCGCTCTTCTTCTCCGGCAGTGTATATTTTGCCTGATGCTCTTTGTAGAGCACATTGATGGGCACTGGATATGGGGAAGCTCAGATTGTCATCATTGTCATTATATGGGTTGTGTACAGCATTTGGGGTTGGCGTTTATGCATAAAAATGCAGCATGTAAAAAGCAGTATCAAATTCTTTTGTCACCTTGAAACAGTTTTGGAAAGTGTTGAAATTCTTACGTTCCCACAGTTCCCAGGGCCCATCATACTTTACAGCATCTGTCTGGTTATGTAATTACAATAAAGCAGTAGTTTATGAATGAAGCAGAACAGGCACCGGAGACTGTATCATCTCTAGGGGAGATAACCTCAAATATCCCACAGTAAACACATGAAACGAGTCCCCATGAGATCATAGAGGCCACAGATAAGCACAGTGAATGGACGCTTCCAAATGAAAGAGGCCAGGTAGAAGAAAACCTGTCCTCTTGGTATCACATATCTTAGGCTATGTTCACACGGAGTAATTGTGGGGCGTACAGTACACCCCGCCATTACGTCGATGTTCGGGAGCTCGCGCCGATCGGCATGTACTCCATGGGGCAGGGGGCCGGCAGCCCGCCAGCCCCATAGACCATCATTGCTCGCATGTCACTTATCTCCCCGCGCGTACAATACGCTCGTATTGTACGTCCAGAGAGAGGAGGCGTAATCTATAGTTCTCTATGAGAACTGTGGATTACCGTAATGACTGGGGCGCATTTCAATCGTAATAGAGCGCAGTACGCAGGGCTGTGGAGTCGGCAAGCCGAAGCCCCGACTCCGACTCAATTTCCCAAACCTCCGACTCCCTCATACATGACGCATGTTTAAGTGATAACTTTACTGTAGTAAAATGGTAACATCAGGCTGTTTATCACCTTATGATACAATCATCAAGCTATTTAGGTAGAACAGACAATGACAAGCAAAAGAGTAACAATGTTTTGATCTTTTGAACACTTGTGGATAGAGTTGAAGAAAAAGCTGTATTTGTATCCAAGTCCAGTCTGCACCAACATTGGGAATGTGTAGAAGAGACCTGGGATCAGATTTTGGTCAAGATGTATGTAAGGGTTCGGTGGATTCGCTGGACCACCGCTGGCGAGGAGCGTTAAGCCACGCCAGGGAGCGGAGTCTAAGTAGCCCCCGGTATTCACCAGAGCCCGCCGCAAAGTGGGATTGACTTGCTGCGGCGTGAGTCTACCAGGTCGCTACCCCTGACGTGACTTGCTTGCGATGGCGGCCGGGGTACTGCGTGGTACAGAGTCGTAATCCAGAGACGTAGTTTGGGACAGGCAGAAGGTCAGGACGGGCGGCGGAGGTTCGTGGTCAGAGACAGGCAGACAGTCAGGGCAGGCGGCAAACAGGCAAGGTCAGGAAATGTAGCGGAACGGACTGGTACACGGGTAATCGGACAGAACTCCAAACACTCTCAAGACAAGGTACGCACACCAACAATCTGGCAGAGTGTGCAGGGTGGCGTAAACCTTTTATAGGACCAGCGGCCGGCAATTACTAATTACCGGTGCGCTAGCCCTTTAAATCCAGACCAGCTGTCGCGCGCCCTAAACAGCAGGTACGCGCGCAGCGGCCGGGACAGGCAGGAGCAGCGTGCACAGGAGCGTGGACAGGTAAGTGAGCAGGCGTCGGGACCCGGGCAGCAGGGGGATGGTCGCGGGCGGCCGCAGCACCCGCGTCGGACGCCCTGCGAGCAAGGGGGGCGACGGCACCCACGCCAGCCCACATGACAATGTACTTGAATCTGATTCAGAGCCCAGAAGGATTCAGGCAGTATTGAAAACCAAAGGTGGATTTCCCAAATACTAACAAAATAATACAAATTAGCACTTTGATTTTTAGGAGCAAAACTGTAACTAAGCAGATGCTAAATACTACAAAGTTATGTATAAGATAGGTAAGATGACTGTATATAAAATGACAGTAGCCTCATGTACAAAGCTGTAGTGGATGGTGAGATATGGAGCCTGAAAGTCAAAAGTTCAAACCATTGTTACCATTTTGCTGGTCAGTGTAAAATATATTTATTGGACATGACTTTAGCACACAAAAAAATTGTAAATATGCAAAATACTGCAGGAACATTTGTGGAGTCTCTGAATTTTTTCTGATAAATAGCATTGCCTCCATCAGATCCTGCATACATGACCTCACATCTGATGTCATTATTTCCAGGCTAGAGAACGGCCTCTCTACACTAACTTGGGTTGGGCGCAAAGCAGTGACCACAGGGGCAACATCTCTAACAATGTCAGGGTATAAAGGAATTGCCTCAGCCACAGTCAGTTTTGATGAATGGTTGAACTCTTCAACTTCTTTGAAAACAGGTGAAAAATTTTGCAGAAATCTGTTTGCCATGGGAGCGGAAGCTTTTCCCCTGGGGCAGCGCTTTGCCTGCTCCATGTCATCAATTACACTCCTCATGTGATGAGGCTGAAGAATGGGGCAGTAGCACTGGCGGACCCAATGCCTCTTGCTCTTTGCACTGCATAAAATAATTTGGACCAACTTATTAGATATTTTGGGAGTCGGAGTCGGTCCATTTTATGACGACTCCGACTCCTGCAAAATAGCCACCGACTCAGACTCCGACTCCACAGCCCTGGCAGGACGCCTCTAAATACGCGGCGAAATGCGCACCAATTTAAGCCATGTGAACATAGCCTTAGATGTGGCTTAGGACTGGTGTAGAGGACTGAATCCCTGGGTGGATATACCCTACAGGAGTACAACAGGGTCACATCTTT
Organism: Phyllomedusa bahiana; assembly: GCA_025379985.1. Taxonomy (NCBI): domain Eukaryota; kingdom Metazoa; phylum Chordata; class Amphibia; order Anura; family Hylidae; genus Phyllomedusa; species Phyllomedusa bahiana. The sequence continues at coordinate 6,716 of JAODAL010005534.1, read as the reverse complement.
ACATGGTCTGTGAGCAACAACTACAATCCTGCTGGACCTGAACTATTGCTATACAACTCCTTATAACAGTGGATGTATTGGTAGGGCAAGTAGTAAGGAACCCCCACCCCTCAGTTTTGCTCAGTGTTGGGGGTTCTAGTCAGAGGTATAGGTCATAAAGGTTAATTAAATATGAGTAATGATTACACTGAATACACTACCCAGGCCTGCATGGTCAGCCTTCATGAAAGCAGCACATTGAGAGTCCTCAAGCTAGGGTTAACCCATGGATCTCTTGCCATCCGAAGAAATGGTTTTCCTGATGCATTTGAGATTTTAATTACTTGATTGGGCAAAAAAAAATGATGTTTGAGCCCCCTAGATCAGAAAGAAAAAGGGGAGGCCCTGGGGGGACATCTAAAACGCATCATCCCTACACTATGGCCCTGGCTCAGACTATTAGGCTCGTTTCCCAACCCCTAGCAAAACGACAACTTTGGTTTTTTTAGTTTTTCAAAACCCGCCAAAAATCGATTTTTCAGGCCCCATAGACAATAATAAAAAAAAAAGGACCTGTAGTTTCATGTCAGGGCTAAGCTTTCAGACTGAGACAGGCTGAAACAGCTGATGTCGCTCCCTCCCGATCCTTGCTGCAGAAGCTCGTGAGGACAGGGGCCCCACCCAACCCTGACGGGGGGCGAGTGCACCACCAATGGGGAGGCCCCGGGAGCCCTCCAATCACTGCGGGGGTGGTACCCGGGAATCCCATTTAAATCCTGAAAGCTGACTCTGCGCCTTGATATTCCTTGCTCCCTTCTGTTTCTTTTTCTTTTTTTTGGTTTGTTTTTTAACCAGTATCCTGACCTCGGTTTGTTCTCCTGATCCGGTTTGTCTCCTGATTTTGTGCTTTGCCCCGTTTGGCTTTTGACCTCGGCTTTTTTACATTTTTTTTTTTCCTCTGTTCTGATTTGGGGCTTTGGCGTTCTTTTTGATATTGACCGGACGTTTGCTTTTTTTCCCTTCTACGGCCCCAGCACTTTAGCAGCGCAGGGACGGCGCCCAGTTCCCCGTCTGCCGCCAGGGCAGAAAAGTCAAGTAGGCAGGGACGGGGGGCGGGGGTTCCTTTGGGGGTCATGCACTCCTTGAGGGGAATTATCACAGGCCGAAACTTTTACTGCTCTCCCTCACTATGGCCCCCAATGACAGCTTGGTAGAGAAATTGCAGGGGCAACCCCAGCAGCCCCGGGCGGGCGCTGGGGTAGAACAGAGGCTCCCCCAATTTTCAAGGGTCCCTGCATTACCTTGCCCCCTTTTGGGAACCCCCCTTTCCGTTGCCTGAAGGTTTGCGGTAACAGGGGGCCCTTTTGTGGCATTTAAAGGGTTGTCGCGTATTTCGGCTCCCCCACTTTCCTCTGGGAATGAGGAACAAAGGGTGGGAAAAAATTTATGTCCTTACTGCGGGGGCCCCCCCCGGGAGTGGGCATTTTCTTACCGCTACTCAGCTGAACTGTTTTTCTGTGGAAAGCTTTGGCTTTAGGGGTACTCTTTAATGCCCCAGATGGGAATGGGTCAGTACCCCCTTGAGGAAAGGGTGAGAAATGTGGAGTTTTGCTCCAAATTTTTCGTCGGGGGGTTTTTGGTTTTTCGTTGGGTGGAACACCATCCAGATCCCCAGTTTAGATTGGGGTTGCTGCCATGTAAAAAGATTTTTTGGGGGCTTACCCTACCCCTGTACTTTAGATGAGGCCAGGCACTGGCCGTTGTCGGGACAGACTTTTTGGGGAGAGACGGCAAAAAAGGTTTCCCCCCCCTGGCCACCCCATGGTCCCCCCTAGACCCTTGTTTCCAACGTAAACCCAAGGGGACCCATGCAAGTAGGGGCTTTTTCTGTCACTGCGGTAGTGACCTAAGGACTACTTTCGCACCAGGGGTTGTGCTTTAGTGGAGAAGATGGACACAGAATTTTTGGGGAATGCCCCAAAGGGAAGACCGGGTCGAAAACTCCAGCGCCAGGTGGTCAGAAGGGGGGACACCTGGGCGAGCAGGTTTTTCCCTTTTTATCTAATAAGTTGTGCCCCAGTTAAGATTTCAACTTGCCCCGCTGCCCGGTTCTGGGAGTGCGTTTGTGGATTCTGGATCGTTCTAATTTTTTTTGATGCGTTTTTCGCCAAAATCTGGGCCTCCTTGTAGCCCGTATCTACTCGCTGCGGGCTGTGGCTTTTTGACTCCACTCCATAGTTGGGCCCAAAAACCAATATTGTCCCCTGACTGGAGAGGTGGTCGGATCCATAATATTAAAAGTGTATTTATTTGTCATGGAGGGGTGCCCCCTGATGTGTTTTGGGGCTGCCCCCGGCTTAGAAAAATAATCCTTGTTTGACTGGAATTTAGGGAAATTAGTCAGGTGGGGGCAAAGGGGTTGTTGACAGATGTCTCCTTACCATCTGGGCAATACTGATGTGCAGGTAATGCTTATCTGGAAACGGCGTGCCCGCGTTGAACCCTATGGGGGATCTTGTGAGTCGATGCCGGGTAAGGTTCCAGAACTCGTCCCCTGGTGAACTATGCCCTCCACCCGTAAACCTGAAAGTCCGTATGTGGTTCAGGGGTGGTTAAAACCCGGGGGCTTATCGGTGAAATTCCCTCTTCTCTCTGTATACATAACGTTCCCGTCGTGCACTTGTAAGAGGTATATTCACCCGTTACTCCGCCCTCTAGGGGTCCCTTTTCCCGTTGCATGGAAGGGGAGTTAGAACCAGACCAGGGGGAAAGGGGCCATGGCCCTCCTAAAAAAGGGGGGGGTACTGTCAGGCTAAGCTGGCTCAGACTGCAAACAGGCTGCAAACCCGATGTGCGCTCCCCCCCCTTATACACTTGCTGCGACAGCTCTGTAGTGACAGGGGCCCAGCCACTCCTACAGGGGCGAGTTTCACCACCAATGGGGGACCCGGAGGCCGCTCCCAAAACACTGCAGGGGCGGTATCCCCCGGGAAACCCCTTTTAATCCCCAAAGCTGACGCTGCGCCTGTGATTTCCTGGGTCCTCGGTTTCTTGTTTCTTTGTGTTGTTGTTTGCTAACCGTATACCTGACCTCGGCTTGTTCCCTGACTCCGGCTTGTCTCCTGATTTTGTTCTTTGCTTCCTTTGGCTCTTGCCTCGGCTTGTTTTCTTTTTTTCCCCTTTGGTTTTGATTTGTGGGTTTGGCGTCCTTTTTTTCTGACCCGGATTTTGATATTCTTCCCTTTTGACGGCCCCAGCACCCTTAGCAGGAGGGGGCTGTCGCCCAGTTTCCGTTGCCGCCTAGGGCAGCATCAAAGAAAAGGGAAGGGGCGGGGGTTCCCGTTAGGGGTAAAGCACTCCCTTGACGTGACACTTCACTTTTTATTTTTCCCGGGTGTTTTTTTACGCCGGGTTTATAAACATGTTTTTTAAAACACACCGGGGCTTTTTTGTTTTTTCGTATCTTATTACAATCAATTGTATTTGGGCGACGGCAAAAAAAAAAGAGAACCCGACCCGGGGTTTTTTTTCAAAAGTGAAAAAAAAAAATTTCGGGGGCCCTTTTTGTCCGATGCAGTGTAGACATAGCCTTCTACATGACCTGTTTCTAATCTGTTAATTGAACATCTCATGTATAAAGGCATCAGGGGGAAGGACAGAACCTTATTGTAAATCCATCACACCTCGTAGCCTCGACAGTTGTACGATTACAGGTGCCAGTCGCCCAGTACTGACACCTATTGCTAAACAAAAATGGTACAATAGCCCAAACCCGTCATTATTCCAAAACCAAGTAGGGTAACCATGCTGTTAACCCATTCACTCTTCACCCACTCACTTGCAGAGAACTGATGTGACTGCTCATATTATAAAGTGTCATTTATCCAAATAGGGCAATAAAGGTAGATACACACTGCACTTGCAGTGAACATTAAACCCAATAATGCATCAAACAGCAGCCGATACAATGGAAAGTTCATACACTACATCACCAAATTATATAGATAGAATAAATACAATGAATACATACATAAAGTGCAAGTGCAATAAATAATGTATTCACATTGCTAGTTACCCACAGCCACTCCTGACACGTTTGGCCTTAATGCTTCATCTGGGGATGCACTTGCACTTTTACTTATGCTGTAAGCATTAATCATGGTTTATTAATACTAGAGATGCACTTATTTGATTTTTTAATTTATTTCTTTCATTGCTATTGTGCCCACATCTATTTTTTCCGGTAGTAATTCCATCATTTTGTTTTTTTTGTTTTTTTTTTAAACAATGATTTTTATTGAGAAGAAAAGATATCATCCTTTACAAACAATCACATCGCAATATATAGATAAAACTTCAATATGTAACATTTAAATGCTCTGTTAACACTTAAAATTCTCAATTTAATTATAAAAAACATCCATAAAAGATAAACCAAGCCAAACTTAAATAATCCCTATAAAGCCCTCCCCTACACCCACCAGCAACCCCGGAAATGGAAAAATCTATCATCAAATTTTATGAAACCACCCTTTCCTCATCAAGGAATAATCAAATAAGATCACCTACCTAGTGTGGGAATTCCTCTCTTGTAACCTTTCTTCCCTATCTTAGCCAACCCAGACTTTCCCTGGTCATGTATCGTCCCCTACCTCTAGTCTGCCCAAGGACCCAGCCAACTTTTCCCTGAGGTAGTAATCAGAAGTGCGAAAGTGATCCATCAGCGCCCCTACCGCTTCATCTGAAAAAGTTTTAACTATAAAACTCTTCCACTTTTTAAAGAACTTCTCAGATAAAGAGTTCTTATTTGTTTCCGCCTCAACATTTTGTTTTTTAACTTATTTAAATAAAATTATCTTTTAGAATAATAAAATTTGTGTGTACACTGTGTGTGTGTGTGTGTATAATATATATATATATATATATATATTATTATATATATATATATATATATATATATAAAATATGATCTAGCACTTTATTTTATTGGGTTCAGATTGTGTATAGGTGCTGAGGATCTCATTATTTTCCTGTTATTGACCAATGTCAGTCCAGTATACACCGGAATTCCTTTTTTGTGCAGGATCAAATCGCTTAGTCCACTATGCTATTCAACTCAAAAGCAAAAATAATAATAATGTGGCGTGAAAAAAGCTGTGTGAACGCAGCCCTACTGAGCAAAACTTAACACAAAGGGCCTGTGCCCTGGATATTTTAGGGCCCCAGCAACGCCCCTGCTTTTATGGTTATAAGAGAACTACAGAGGTCCCCCAACATAAAGATCAATTGGTTTCAGGACAACCATTGTATGTTGAGACTATAACTTTATAGAAAACAGGTAATTGATTCCGAGGCCCCTAAAATGGCACCCCACATAATGAAAAATGGAGATGAAAGGGAATGAAGCAGATAACTAATACAGATAAAGAAAGTCCTTACATGTAACAGTCAGAGCTGACTTCTGTATTTATAATTCTAATATTTTTTCATATCTGCACCTCCTATAGTTACACTACTGTCTATGGAGACATGACCCGTCTAATACATTCTTTATCTTGTAAAGAAGAGCTGTCACATGTGTTATGTGGTAGCCACTTATCTCACTCCCACCCTCAGGCTGGGTTCACAGTAAATTCGCTGAATGTCTTTGGCTGTTTTTCCACCTCGGGCATCATGGGTGTGCTTAGTTTCATTTTTTAAATGAATATAATGAAATACTAATGGTAATAAAATGTTGCATGTTCACATTGTTCAAGTAGTATCAGTACTGGGCTTGAGCACCGACACAGTACTTAAAAGGCTTGTCTCACTACAAGGGTTGCTTTTTATGTTAAAGATCTTGCAAAAACTAGTCACTTTGCAATATATGTCCATTAACAGATATCCCCTCTTGTATGGGCTGCATAAGCTCCTCGGGTCGCTTTAGTTACAGACCTGTTTGATCTATCCTGATAGGCTGCCAGCACTGGTTGCTATAGCTACAGACCTGGCTTCTACTGCAGCCTAGTAGAACCAAGAAAACAGGACTGAGGTGAGATGAATCAATGTAGTGAGACAACCCCTTTAATGTAGTATATGTGGTACAACATAAATAATAATTTATGAATCTGTACTATTGAAATGCAAAAAAATAACATTGTCACTTATGATGTCATGTGATGTCATTGCTCCCACAATACTGCACTGTGATCTACCGTGACTGTTTACTATAAAAATCCTGGGATAGAATATCACCCTGGAGTTTGGGCCTTAGAAGGTAACAACAATTTTCAGTCATTGAAATCTGCTACTGAAACTTTTTAATGCAGTTCACAACCATATTATGTGCAGCAGCTGATCAGTGTTTGGGATGAACCCAGCAGCTTGTAGTTACAAGAGGTGATTGAAGAGTTAACTCCTGGGCTGCATAGACGCCATTACCTAGTCAGTGGGGAGCAGACTGTGCTGAGACATGATGTACTTCCTCATCTTTCTGTGCATTAGTCTCTATTTATAGATGTATATGTTCTGCACTCCTTCCAGGTAAGGAAAAGCTGGAGCAATAATGTGTCAGGAAAATCTATAATTATAGATTGAGGCAGAATGTGGAGTGAGGGATAATGACCATCTACAGGGGAGCAACCAATATTCACAATCATCATGTCAGCAATCCAGAGGAGGAAGAGATTCTGACCATTTGGGAGCAACCAATATCTACAATCATCATATCAGCAATTCAGAGGGGGGAAGGGATGGGG